>CM035792.1:5411884-5432779 GCA_020466265.1 Siphamia tubifer | reverse complement strand
ATTGGTCTTCACTCCTCGCTGGTATTTTTTAACGACACCTTCCACCGTCATTTTCTCAGTGTGAGTTTATTACAGAGTGAAAACAGAAGAAGCTTTGAAGCAGAGAACACACACACACACACACACACACACACACATACACACACACACACACACACACACACACACACACACACACATTCACACACACACACACACACACATACACACACACATACACACACACACACACACACACACACACAGACATACACACATACACACACATACACACACATACACACACACACACACATTCACACACACACACACACACATACACACACACACACACACACACACATACACACACACACACACACACACACACATACACACACACACACACACATACACACACATACACATACACACACACATACACACACACACACACACACATACACACACACACACACACATACACACACACATACACACACACACACACACACATACACACACACACACACACATACACACACACACACACACACATACACACACACACACACACATACACACACACACACACACACACACACACACACACACACACATACACACACACACACACACATACACACACACACACACACACACAAATAAACTGCTGCGTATTTACAACCACTGGAAAGAGTCATATTTATAAAAAAATATATTATTTAAAACAATATTTATAATCATATTTATAAAAAATATATATATTTATTTATAGTCATATTTATAATTGACTATAATTTAGGATTTCTTCCAGATCACCTTCAACATGTGATAATTTCCTTGTGACATTCCCAACACATCCTGAAAATTTTATAAAAATTCATCCATAACCTTTGGAGTAATGTTGCTGACAGACAGACAGGCAGACAGGCAGACAGGCAGACAGGCAGACAGGCAGGCAGACAGACAGACAGATCTTGGAGGACCTCTCTTCATTCAAAGGGGGGGGGGGTCTGCCTTGGTGGAGGTTTGTGCTGTCAGAGTTTACTTATTTATTATTATTATTATTATTATTATTATTATTATTATTATTATTATTATTATTATTATTATTATTATATTTTTTTGTGGTCGTGAACTTTTTCAACCTCAGAATAAAAAGGTTTTTTTTCAGATTCTTCAGTTTTGTTCACGGTAAAAAAAACACGAACTGAAACTCACATCACTGCGGCGCCGTGTTTTCTCTTTGCTTTCTGCGTTTGCGTTTGCGTTTGTGTTTGTGTTTTCTGTTTGCGTTTGCGTTTGTGTTTGTGTTTGTGTTTGCGTTTGTGTTTGTGTTTGTGTTTGTGTTTGCGTTTGTGTTTGTGTTTGTGTTTGTGTTTGTGTTTGTGTTTGCGTTTGCGTTTGCGTTTGCGTTTGTGTTTGTGTTTGTGTTTGTGTTTGTGTTTTCTGTTTGCGTTTGTGTTTGTGTTTGTGTTTGTGTTTGTGTTTGTGTTTGCATTTGCGTTGCTTCCTGCGTGTGTTCGCTGGGTTCCAACTCCACCGCAACAACTTCCTGCTGCAGAAACAAAGTCGATGAAAAGCAGCCGCCGGCGTTGGAAGCCAAGTCTCCGCCTTCCTCCGACATCAGCCGCCGCTGTTTTAAAAGCTGTTACGACCACCTTCAACTGGAGGAAAGTTGAATTTACAAGTTTGAAAGTGAAAAAATACGAGCTTGTTTCTTCAGATTAAAAGCTGGACTTTCCAGGTGTTGCGTCACAGCTGAAACTGAAACGGTCTTTCATGTCTGATTGACAGCTTTGGTAATGAACTTCTTTGAGGTGTTGCTGGATGTTTCCTGGAGAAAGCGCTGGGATTCTCTGGACTTTAAAGAGTCGAAACACAAGCAGCGAGGCCACAGTCAGCCCAGTTCAGCAGAAAACAAGAGTCCGACTCCGAAAAATCGATAAAACGGAAGAAAAAAACGATGAAAACGGCATCTGAAAAGATTTATTAACCATAGACCGGTCCAGACCAGGGTAGTGGTTCCAGTCTGGTCTAACAGGTCCAGTCTGGTCAAGCAGGTCCAGTCTGGTCTAACAGGTCCAGTCTAGTCTAACAGGTCCAGTCTGGTCTAACAGGTCCAGTCTGGTCTAACAGTTCCAATCTGGTCTAACAGGTCCAGTCTGGTCTAACAGGTCCAGTCTGGTCTAATAGGTCTAGTCTGGTCTAACAGTTCCAGTCTGGTCAAGCAGGTCCAGTCTGGTCTAACAGGTCCAGTCTGGTCTAACAGGTCCAGTCTGGTCTAGCAGGTCCAGTCTGGTCTAACAGTTCCAGTCTGGGTTAAGAGGTCCAGTCTGGTCTAACAGTTCCAATCTGGTCTAACAGGTCCAGTCTGGTCTAATAGGTCTAGTCTGGGTTAACAGGTCCAGTCTGGTCAAGCAGGTCCAGTCTGGTCTAACAGGTCCAGTCTAGTCTAACAGGTCCAGTCTGGTCTAACAGTTCCAGTCTGGGTTAAGAGGTCCAGTCAGGTCTAACAGGTCCAGTCTGGGTTAAGAGGTCCAGTCAGGTCTAGCAGGTCCAGTCCAGTCTAACAGTTCCAGTCTAGTCTAACAGGTCCAATCAGGTCTAGCAGGTCCAGTCCAGTCTAACAGTTCCAGTCTAGTCTAACAGTTCCAGTCTAGTCTAACAGGTCCAATCAGGTCTAGCAGGTCCAGTCCAGTCTAACAGGTCCAGTCTGGTGTGGGTCCAGATGGGTCTGTTGAACCCGTCTCGTGGCTGGTGGTTCTATTAAACCCAGAGGTTCTGGTCCATGTTCTTCTTAAACATCTGTGAAGGTTCAGTTTTTACATAATGGAGGAATGAGGCGACCTTTGACCTTTGACCTCAGGGGAAGAATCCACTCACTGACAGAATACGGAGCTCGTGTTCAATTTCAGCTTTTTTTTTCTTCACAGAACAAACGTGATTCTTTAGTCGAGCATCAAGGACGGTGTCGGCGCAGAGACGATGAAGGTCTGAGGAAGAAGAAAAGAAACGTCTGGCCTTGACGGACGAACGGAAACACTCACCTGTAGACGCAGAAAAAGATTTAATCTGAACACCAGTAGAGTTCAACTGCTTAGAAAAAAAACAATCACCATAAAAACGACGATTTAGTTCAAATGGTTCTGGTTCTGGTTCCTGGTCCAGTTCAGATCATGACCAGATGGTTCAGATATGGACCAAGAAAAAAAAGAGAATTTATCCACAGATTCTGTTGATGTTTTGAAGGGAAAAAATAAATAAATAAATAAATAAATAAATGAATAAAATATATATATTTATACCCATGAGGTGAATAAACTGACCTCTATCACATCTAAAGTCTAGTGGACTGAGGGAACAGTCCATCCTACTCCTTTTCGGACATGTCATTGTTATTATTATTGTTGTATTGATTATTGTTGCACTTTGCACATGTTCGAAATAAATCATTCAAATGAAATCAAATCAAATATAAGTTGTTTATTTTATAAATATTTATAATGTAATTATCACATAGTTTGACCATGAAGATGTGACTTTTTATTTTATAAGAATGATTTTTTTTATCTCACAATTTTGACTTTTTATCTCATAATTCTTCTCATAATAATAATAATAATAAAAAACACTATATGTGAAACAATACCATTGTATATATAATAAAAACATGATTTATCTGATTAAAATATGGAAAATTGAACACATTTAAAGTGTGAAGAAGATACTTTGAGCAGATTCATTCGTATTCTACGTGTTCTTGGATTTTGCGAACTTTGAAATGAAAGACGACTTGAACCGTGAGCGACGAACGAGTGTTAAACGTACATGAAGACAAGACACATGAAGTGAAAATATTCAACATTATTCATTAACTTAAAAAAAAAAAAACTGATGAAGGAAGGAGGTGCGTTGGTACCGACGGCGTCTGTGACTTTGAACGCACGTACGAAGGTGATTCAATAAACGACTGATGTTTTCAACCTTGAGCAGAAACAGGTGAGTTTATGTCGTTCATTCATTATGTATGAAGACGTGTTTATGTGCGTCGTTAGTGAACGTACACAGGACGCGCTCGTCACTGTTCTGCACAAATGAAGGTTTTTCTCTTGTTTTTATTCTGACCTTCAAACTTCAGGCTCATTTTGGATCCAAATTATCACCAGGATTTAACCCTTTAACCCCTGATTAAAATCCTTTAAAAAATAAAGCTCAATGTAGCATGTATGATGTAGATGCTAATTAGCTAATAGGCTAATAATAGTTCATTAATAGGAGTAGGTTTTGCTCAGGGACTGAAGTGAATTGATAATCATTAATCTGTGCATCATAAATAAAATGAAGAATATTGTGTTTATTATGTAACAACAGCTGTGACCTCTGTGACCTCTGTGACCTCTGTGACCCTTAAACTGGATCAATCCTAAACAACGTCCATGTTTCAAATGTCTGTAAAATGTGTCACAACTAACACTGTCATTTATGTCATTTATTTCTTCTTTTTTCTTCATTCTTTATATTTTGTTTGTAATAAAATCTTAATGTATTATTTATTTTATTGGAATTTTATAATGTATGTATAAATGTACGCTTTCTGAATGGATGATTTAGTTTAAAAATTCTGTTTTATTTTACTGATGAATTTGTTGATGGAACTGATGTACAGGTGTCGAAAAGCAAGTGATTTAGAAAAAGACTAAAATAAAAATAAAACTACTGGAAACACATGAAAACACTGGTCATTTATTCTTTTTTTTTTACTTAATTTTGGTTTTTGCATTTTTTCATGTTATTTGTTATTTTGTGAATATTTATTAGTTTCTGTTGACGTCGTTGCTTATTTTTATTTATTTTTTCTACGTTTTATTTTTTAAATTTTATTATTTTTCTCCAGTTGTGTCATGTTACATATTATTTTGTTAGTTTAATATTAATTTTTGTTCATTCTGTGGCTTATTTTATTGATTTGTTTTTTTAACTGTACATATGTTTTTTTTTGTTTAATTCAAGATTTTTTTTGTTTAATTCATGTACTCATGAATGTATTCTTGTAGATGGTTTTTTTTTTGCTTAATTATTATTTTTTGGCTTAATTCAATGTTTATTTACTTTTGCTCAGTTCAAGTTTCCGTTTTTCTCTTACGTCAAGATTTTTTTTCACTTAATTAAATTTTCTTTGTTAATTCAACATGTGTTTAATTTAAGCCTTTTTTGTTTAATTGAATCTTTAATTTGACATTGGTCCAGTTAGTGCTGGTGTTTAAATTATGAACATTAGAACATGTTTATAGAATATAATAATAATAATAATAATAATAATAATAATAATAATAATAATAATAATAATAATAATAATAATAATAATAATAATAATAATAATAATAATTATTATTATTATTATTATTATTATTATTATTATTATTATTATTATTATTATTATTTTCTTCTTTTAAAATTCTGCTTCTAAAACATTTTCTCTGACTTTATTTCTGCGTCTGATGAATAGTTTCACAAACAACACATTTCACTTTTTCCTCCCACAAGGTCACTCACCCGCCCCCCAATGAGACGTCGGCGGCTAACGAGCATTCGCCCGCCTCCCGCCGCCAGGCCGCGCGTTGGGCGCCGCAGCAGAAACGCGTCCGGAAGGTCAGCGGCGGCGGCGGCCGGGGTCGCGCCTCCTCACCTGCAGAGGTCATGTGGTGGAAGATGAATCATTACCGTCGCGGCTGGTTATGAATTAGCGTCATTAGCGGCTGATGATGATGATGATGATGATGATGATGATGATGATGATGATGATGATGACAAAAAGGCTGATCATTATGATGAGACTGGTTACCGTGGAGACGGAATTAGAGGGGAATGATTGGGCCGGAGAAAGACAGATGCAACACACCTCCTGCTTTTGCTCCTCAGGTGAAGCTGCTGGAGAAGGAGACGCTGAGATCAGCAGGAGGAGGAGGAGGAGGAGGAGGAGGAGCAAGAGGAGGAGGAGGAAGTGAAAACATAAGGAAAAAGTTCAGGAGGAAGGAAAGGGAGGAGAATGAAGAAATGTACCTCCTACTCCTCTTCCTCCTCCTTTTATCTTCCTCTTCCTCCTGTCCTCCTCCTCCTTCTCCTCTTCCTCTTCCTCCTTTTCATCTTCCTCTTTCTCCTGTCCTCCTCCTCCTCTTCCTCTTTCTCTTCTTCCTCCTCCTCTGTTTCAGGTCCAAACCGTCCACTGAGTTCTATGATTCCTCTCTGTGGAGGAACCAGCAGGAGGAGAAGACCTGTCAAAACCAGCTAAGGGGAGGCACCAAGTTGGGGCGAGGAGGTGTGAGGTGATATGAGGAGGTGAGAAGGGATTGTGTTGAGGAGCAAAAGGTGTCGAAGGCAGCCGGGTTTCATTTAGTCTGACGGTGAAACAGCTGCAGAAGAGAAGAACGAGGAAGAGGAGGGGGAGGGGGAGGAGGAGGAGGAGGGGGAGGGGGAGGAAGAGGAGGAGGAGGAGGAGGGGGAGGGGGAGGAGGAGGAGGAGGAGGGGGAGGAGGGGGAGGAGGGGGAGGAGGAGGAGGAGGAGGGGGAGGGGGAGGAAGAGGAGGAGGAGGAGGAGGGGGAGGGGGAGGAGGAGGAGGGGGAGGAGGAGGGGGAGGAGGAGGGGGAGGAGGAGGAGGAGGAGGGGGAGGAGGAGGAGGAGGGGGAGGAGGAGGAGGAGGGGGAGGAGGGGGAGGAGGAGGAGGAAGAGGAGCAGAGTAAAGGAGAATAAAATTAAGCGACAGGAGAGTAAAAAAAAAGACAGAACGTAGAGGAGGAGGAGATCAGCGGGGAGGTGCAACAACAGTAAAGCTCTAATCTTTCATCTCTCAACAACATTTCAATGGTAATGATGACACCAGCAGGAAGGCTCCTCCCCCTCCCACTGCTCACCTCCTCCCTCCTCTACATCACCCTGTTCTCCTCATACCTCTATTGCTGCTCCTCCCTTTGCTCTCCTCCTCATTTTCTACCATTTACACCCAGTTCTTCCACTTTTGCAGATTTTCTAAATAATCCATTCAAAAAAATTGTCAAAAGAAAATTAACACGAGGAGTAGGAGGAAGAGGAGGAGGAGGAGGAGGAGGAAGAGGAGGAGGAAGAGGAGGAGGAAGAGGAGGAAGAGGAGGAGGAGGAGGAAGAGGAGGAGGAGGAGGAGGAGGAGGAGGAGGAGGAGGAGGAGGAGGAGGAGGAGGAGGAGGAGGAGGAGGAGGAGGAGGAAGAGGAAGAGGAAGAGGAGGAGGAGGAGGAGGAGGAGGAGGAGGAGGAGGAGGAGGAGGAGGAGGAGGAGGAGGAGGAGGAGGAAGGGGAACAGGAGGAGGAGGAAGGGGAACAGGAGGAGGAGGAGGAGGTGGTGGAGGAGAGTTTTCATTTGGTAGGAGGAGCCAACACGTACCTGAGCAGTTGTCGGTCGTTTACAATAATGCATTTGCCCAAAGGCACTGCAGCAGGAAGAACTCAGTCTTTTTCAGATCAGTGTTAAAAACAAATGTTTGTTTGTTTCATAGTTGAATCTGTTTGTAAACATTATCACCTCCTCTCTCTCCTTGCGCCTCCTCTTCACCTTCATAAATCTGTCGTTTGTTCCAAAGCTGGAAATGTTGAGGAAGGTGGAAAAAGCCACTGAGAAAAGAGGAGGTTCATGGATGGGGGTCAGAGGAGGCCGAGCGCTGGGGGAGGTCATCCGTCTCCTCCTGCAGAGTGATTGATACCACGCTGCTGCAGGAGGCCCTGAGGGGAGACTCCGCCCCCTCCGTCCCTCCTCACGACTCCTCGCCGTCCTGCCGCCTCCTCTGTTTTCTCTGCTCAGCACCCCCTGCCCCGAGGCCGACAGTGATGGAGAGGAGGAGGAGGAGAGGAGGAGGGGGTCCGGTCCCAGACCACGGAGCTGAACCGACCGCTGCAAGACCATGTGACCAAGACCATGTGACCAAGACCATGTGACCAAGACTAGATCTAACAACGAATGTGGATTAAAGTCTGTGTTCAGATTATTATTATTATTATTATTATTATTGTTATTATTATTATTATTATTATTATTATTATTAGCTGAGTTATTTTTTTATTCATATTTTCTAACTTATTTATGAATATTTTATTATTTTTTTTAATTGTATTTATTTATAGTATTTTTTATTTTAAGTAATTATTTATTTATTTTATTTGCAGTGGTTAGCACTCGTGCCTCACAGACAGAAGGTTGTTGGTTCAAATCCCACACCAGACCTTTCTGTGTGGGTTTTCTCCTCGTTCTCCAGTTTCCTTCCACCATCCAAACACATGCACTGATAGGTTAACTGGTTAACTAGTTAACTGGTTAATCTAAATCATCCATCGGTGTGAATGTGACACTGATTGTTTGTTTATATATGTTCAGTCCTAAGATGAACTGGAGACTCATACAGGGTGACCTCTGACCCCTTCACCCATTGTAGCTGGTTTAGGCCCCCAGTGACCCCTGTGACCCTAGTGAGGATAAAGCGGGTTCAGATGATGAGTACGAGTATTTATTTATTTTTTTATTTATTTTATTATTTTAATTAATTTATTCATTTTAGAATGTTATTGTATTTATTTTTTTATTTTTATTTATTTATTTTTTATCTAGACTCCACACATGTTATGTTGTGTTTTTATATATTTGTCTGCTGAGGGACTGCGGATGAAAATTTACATTTGTGTCATATTTATGTTCATTAATTTGTACTGTCCCTGTCAAATAAATAAATAAATAAATACAATTAAGTTACCGCAAAGTGATCCAGAATCTAGGATCTCTTCTGGATCACCACCAACATTCAATCACCCCAAACACATCCTGAAAATATCATCAGTTATCTTAATGTCCCATTAGCAACCCACCCATAACCTTTAAAGTTAGCTTGTTAACAGACAGACAGACAGACAGACAGACAGACAGACAGTTTTGCCTTGGCTGAGTTTTTTTTTCTAGTTATTATTATTATTATTATTATTATTATTATTATTATTATTATTATTATTATTATTATTATTATTATTATTATTATTATTATTTTACCAGTCATCATTGACATTTTATTCCACTGTTACTTGTTAAATCATTTTGTGGTTCATCGTTTTTCAGTGGATCAAACCCAGATTTGAACCATCGAACACTTAAATAAAGCAGAAAACAGGATAATAAAAGGAAAATAAATGGAATTAATAATTAATATGGAATAAATGAAGTCATGTTAATGCAGTGAAATAATTCCCCCCATGGGATTAAAGGATGAAAAATAGATTTATATGGTGAAAAGATTCAAAGAAAAATGGAGGATTTTCTTTTTCCATGTGAACTGCAGTCGTCCTCTGGGGAGGAATGTTAAAACAGACTAAATATAAACATGGTCATGTGACTGGTGCAGGTAACAGGGTTGACGAGGCTCCTCATTCTTTCATCCTTAACCTGCAGAAAATGCAAATGAATGCGTTTATGTAAATGTAATAAATAATGAACTGTGGGTTCATTATCTTCCTGATGCGACAGTAGAAAAATATAGGATTTAGTGGAAAATTATGATGTTTTATTTTGTAATTATGATTTTTATCTCATGATTGTGTATTTATTATTTTATATTTATGACTTTTTTCATAATTTTAAAACATTTTATCTCATATTTATGACTTTCTTTAATCATAATTTTGAAATTTTATCTCACAGTTTAGATTTTATTTCTTATCTCATATTTATAATTTTTATCTCATAATTCTGCATTTTTTAAAATCTCAATTCCTCTCACAGGATTAAAAAAAATGGAAAACAGATTCATATATGTGTCTGACCCTGACCCCTCTATAGTCACTATATATGGACCGCAACATTTTGTAAGTTTGTCCGAATCTTGAGTAGAATTATTTCGGTAACACTTTACGTGATGGTTCATAACACATTTATAACAGCTTTCATAAACTGCAAATAAAACATTCATGACTGTGGAAGACAGAACAATGACAAATTTTCAAAATAAAAGTCCAACAATCAAAGCACCGGCCATTATTTGACAGCCTGTTGTTGGAGGGGTGTGGTCGAGGGAGTGGGACAAAAAAAGGGAAAAGTGTCAAATGTTTATTTTTTTCAATCTGGGGACGATATGTGATGAAAAGTAGACGCTGGATTAGAACAGCCCAACACATGGGGGCAGGACGGGCGCAGTGCTCAGGACGTTTGACGCAATTTCAATATTGAGGTAATTCAAACATGGATCGTAACATTGTAGATAATCGTAACATTGTAGATGATCGTAACATTGTAGATAATCGTAACATTGTAGATGATCGTAACATTGTAGATAATCGTAACATTGTAGATAATCGTAACATTGTAGATGATCGTAACATTGTAGATGATCGTAACATTGTAGATGATTGTAACATTGTAGATGATCGTAACATTGTAGATGATCGTAACATTGTAGATGATCGTAACATTGTAGATGATCGTAACATTGTAGATGATCGTAACATTGTAGATGATCGTAACATTGTAGATGATCGTAACATTGTAGATAATCGTAACATTGTAGATGATCGTAACATTGTAGATGATCGTAACATTGTAGATGATCGTAACATTGTAAATTTTACACTGTTGAAAGGAGCAGTGCTTTGCAATTGTTGGACTTTTATTTTGAAAATTTGTCGTCATTCTTTCTTCCACATTCATGAAAGGTTTATGAATATTTTATGTTCAGTTTATGAATGTGTTATGAATGTGTTATAAATATGTAATGAATGTGTTATGAATGTGTTATAAATATGTTATAAATGTGTTATAAATATGTTATGAATGTGTTATAAACTCACCCGTTACATAAAATGTTACCATCATTTTGAATCACTCAATGTATCCCATAATCCATTTCCATTTGTAAGGAGTGAGTGGGTGATTTCCGACACAGCCATCGTGAAACGTTTCCAGGAAAAATGGAGGATATTCAACCCTCGTCCTGGGAGTCGACGGAGTTAAAACAGACTAAATATAAACACGGACTCTTTCATCGTTAACCTGCAGAAAATGCAAATGACTACGTTCATGTAAATGACAGTTTGTAATTGTAATAAATAATGAACCCACGGCTGATCTTCATCCCTTTGAACACACTCGTCTCCTCCTCTTCCTCTGCGGGGGTGGGGGGGCAGGGTCAACACGAGGTCTTGTTTTAGCGGCGGCGGCCATTATTCCCTCTAACTGCGCATTTGCATGAACCTGCGGAGGTCAAGTTTGTTAGCTGCCGTTAACGGCCCGGCCTCCACTTCAGCCTCATGAAAAACAGCGTCTATTGTTCGTGATTTCAGCGTTAGGAAGGAAAAGGGAAAAGGAACATAACTGCAGGCGCTGTGTGAAATGTTAAAATGGAGATTAGCCCAGCCGCCGCAGATCTGCCTTATAATGATTAAACATCACGCCTTGCATTTCAATGGGAACACTTGTGGCTGCGAGCGCTCTGATAAGGTCCCACACACACACACACACACACACACACACACACACACACTCATTTCTATGTCTCATGAGGACCAAGTTTGTAATCAAGTAGCCATTGGGTAGTGTGTGTAAGCAGGTTATTTTTAATTAATTTAAAATAATAATAATATTAATAATAATGAACATTTTTTAATTAAATTAAATTAAATATAAATAAATAAAAGTGAATGAAATAATAAAATAATGATCATGTAAAAAATGAAATAAATACTATTTAAATATATACAGCAGGAATAAAAAAAACGAATACTTAAAAAATACATAAAAATAAATATTTTTTTTAAAGTAAACACAACTTCAAATCACTGAAAAATACATGTTTCACTTTGCACCTGTTTCCCTCATGCTTTATGGGGACTTCTGGAAAAATACTAATCAATGTATTTATAACGATACATCATTTATATTTTACTAGTGGGGACCTTGACTTATATTTAACCCTCGTGGGGACCTGAATTTTGGCCCCCATAGTGTGACTGTGTAAACATATCAATGTCCCCATAAAGATAGGAATACAGCACACACACACACACATGCACATTGGTTCCATGTCTCATGAGGACCAAGTTTGTAATCAACTATCCATTGGGCAGTGAGTGTAAATATATCGTTATATACACATAGAAATTTATTAATTTTCTAAAAATGTAATTACATTTAAAGAATAAATAAAAAATGAAAGGATAATAATTTAAAAATGAAATAAATAAATAAAATATGAATATATATATATATATATATATATATATATATATATATATATATATATATATATATATATATATATTTTTTTTTTATTTTTTTTTTAAATGCATAAAAATGAATATATTTTTTAAAAACTAAACACATCTTCAAACCTTTGAAAAATACATATATTGTTTTGTAATTGTTTCCCTCATGCTTTATGGGGACTTCTGGAAAAATACTAATCAATGTATTCATAGGGCCACATCATTCATAATTTACTAGTTGGGACCTTTATTTATATTTAACCCTCATGGGGACATGAATTTTGGTCCCCATAGTGTCAGGGGTCTCCATAGTCTGACTGTGTAAACATATGTCCCCATAAAGATAGGAATACAAACACACATACACACAACATTCACAGGCTGGAGGACAACGTACGTCCTTTGACAGAAATCTGATGAAAAAAAAACAGGTTTTCAACCACTTCAACCTTGTGCCGAGTGAAAAGAAGAAGATATCGACAAATATCATGACGAGGAAAAAGACCAGAAACACCTCAAATACCAACGGTTTAAAAAAGAGTTCAGCAAGAACATACAAGAACCAAAGAAACACCGACAAATGACAAAAAAACCCCCAAAAAAACCCTATAAAGATAGAAAAACAAATGAGTGGAAAATAATGAAGATGTTCAACCTGTGGATAAAAGTGTTTATGGTTCATATGAGTCAGTACGTTTACAGCCACGTTAAAGCATAGATCAGGACTTTACTTCACTGTCTATGTGTATATATATATATATATATATATATATATATATATATATATATATATATATATATATATATATATAAATAACAAAAAAGACACAGTTCAGCGCCAGCTACAGATATGGACAATAACAATGAAAATATGACAACAATAAAGATGCGAATAATGACAAAGATACGAACAACAATGATGAAGATATGAATGACGATGATGAAGATACGGATGACGATGATGAAGATATGAATGACAATGATGCAGATACAGATGATGAAGATACGAATGCCAATGATGAATACACGGATGATGATGAGAAAGATACGAATGACAATGATGAAGATACGAATGACAATGATGCAGATACGGATGATGATGATGAAGATACGGATGACGATGATGAAGATACAAATGATGATGATGAATGACAATGATGAAGATACGAATGACAATGATGCAGATACGGATGATGATGATGAAGATACGGATGACGATGATGAAGATACAAATGATGATGATGAAGATACGAATGATGATGATGAAGATACGAATGACAATGACGAAGATACGGATGATGATGATGAAGATACGAATGATAATGATGAAGATACGGATGATGATGATGAAGATGCGGATGACGATGATGAAGATACGAATGACAATGATGCAGATACGGATGATGATGATGAAGATACGGATGACGATGATGAAGATATGAATGATGATGATGAAGATACGAATGACAATGACGAAGATACGGATGATGATGATGAAGATACGAATGATAATGATGAAGATACGGATGATGATGATGAAGATACGGATGATGATGATGAAGATACGGATGATGATGATGAAGATACAGATGATGATGATGATGAAGATACAGATGATGATGATGATGAAGATGCGGATGATGATGATGAAGATACAGATGATGATGATGAAGATACAGATGATGATGATGAAGATACAGATGATGATGATGAAGATACAGATGATGATGATGACGCAGCAGTTCAGGACATTTGGGACAAACCTGAACCCAGCTGTGAAAGCATTCCGTCCAATCAGAACCCTCTGTACCTACTGGAGTGGTACACACCTGTTTCCATGGAAACCTGTATTCGTCATTAACACAAAGGAAATATCTATAATTCACAATAATTGTATTCAGAAAAACTCACTGTGAATTAAAAACATCATTTAACTGGAAAATCAAACATCACATTTAAATTCTGTGTTTTGTTAATTATCTACGGTTCCGTGGTCAGAGGACTGGTTTATTTTCACACATTAGACCTTGAAAGAATAAAGAGTTTTGGGTGAAAACTTGATCCCTTTTTGCAGAACGTGTTAATTGGAGGAAAAACAAACATCAAATGAAACAAATGTTTTCTTTTACAGTTTTTCTCACTTTTTTAAGCAGAAATAAAACTGTTGTGAAATGTAGCAGTTAAAACAGAATGAAGTGAAAAATACTGGAACATTCTGGAAGCAGCTATAGGCTAAAGCACAGGTGGCAAACATGCCCCCCCCCCCCAGACGCCAAAACAATCCAAACATATCAAATCTTTCCATTTTTCCACACATGGGTCAAGGTTGAACTTTTTCCTGTTTAGCGTTGGGACTTCCAGCCTCGGTCTGAACGTCTATTTTTAACATATTCCGGGTCGCGTTCACTTCGACATGTGCCTGTCGTAGTCTGTCTGTCGAGACGTTGGTGTAACCATGACAACGGCCCATAAGTCTCTTCTGCAGTAAAAGTTTATCCTATAAATACAGCGTTAGCGTTAGCAGCAACGTTTGGTGGGTTTTAGGAATGAAGAAGAAAAGAGAAGAACAGCAGAAGACAGAAGACAGTCCACATCTGTGGTTCAGATAAACAGCTGGAAACTGACGCCCATTCACCTTCAATTCATTTCAATTTCATTTTGAGCCCAAATCACTTTGTTGTCTCACAGCTTTACAAATTTTAGAGAAAAAAAATTATCACAGAAATAGACGTCTCAAGCATCCCGTCTTTAGCTCCTCCCCTGTCCTTAGCTCCTCCTTCTCCACAGGAAAAACTCCAAAGTCCATTTGTAAATGGAGGGGGGGGGCAGATCCATTCATTAGATGGGTGAGGGTGGGGAAGCAGGTCTGGGGTCATAGGTCAGCAGAGGAGAGTCACTGCAGATCCTGTTGTCTTTGGCTCCTTATGCAGATACTACTGAGAGAGTGGAGGGAGGGGACACCAGGTGAATGGCCATGAACAGAGTTGGTATGGAAAATAGATTTAAGAAATTATAAAGACGAGAGAGAGAGAGAGAAAGAGAGAGAAAGGACTCAGTGCCTATCCTTCCCCCAGCATTATGTTGCAGTGAACTTTAAGACAAGTTGCTCATTGTTGGACAGACGTGTGTCCGTGTTATTTTTTTTTTTGTGTGTGTTCCTCCGCAGACAATCTGTTGACGTCATCACGATCAGTTGACTCGACTTTATTAATAAGTCGACTTGAAAAAAACTGAAGTTGTTCTTGCTCTTCCCTCCATTGGTTTCTCTGTTGTTTTCTATGAATGATGGTGAATCCATCCAGTGGACAGGACACACCTGCAGCATGTGTCAGTAACTCAGGGTGACTCATCAGATTTTTGGAATGACACCTTTAAGTAAAGAACATGTCGAATTAAGAAAAATGAATAAATATTGAATTCCACAAAAAAAGAAAAGGTTATGAACCAAATAAAAGTGAATAAAAACCAGTCGTAAATGTGTTGGTTCTTTGACTGAATGTATTTTATTGTAAAGCTATAAGGAGTAATTACAAGATATGAGGAGTTCTTTGATTTGATCAGCAAAAAAAAAAAAAAAAAAGACCACATTATTAATATCATCATCATCATCATCGTTTTTTTTTTTCTCAAAGTCAAACATGCGGATGCGAATCAAAAGAGAACAGATGAGGTTCAAACAAACAACAATAAACAAAAACAAACACATCACCTGACTTCCTCCTCTGGAAAAGTAAACAAAAAAACAAAAACAAAACAGAGAAAAAAGCTAATCTAGGTGACGTTTGGGTAACACTTTACATTACAGATTACTAATAAGGTGGTAATTTAGATTTTAATAACAAATAATACTTGTAATAAACAGTTACAAAGTCATTATAACCATGAAATTACATCACTATTACCACTTTATTAGTGAACCGTTGTGTAAAGTTCTACCAACGTTTGAGGACGAATGACGTAAAAAGGCGACGGAAGACGCCGCCGTCCCGCGCTCTGAGCCGGACGCTTCACTCCTACACATTAATAATAATTGAAGCTAGCACAGAGAATCCTACAGGTTCAGCTCAGATTTCCTTCACGTTGTTTGAATATATAGAGTTTTCTTCGTGTTTTTTTTTTTTCGTTAAAAACCTACACTTGCATGTACATAAAACTGTACAAAAAACAAGGCATCACTAGCATTTGTTCCTATAGAAATATAACCCACCAACATTTAGGCTACAAACGTGGACTTCCTGTAAAGACGGAGGTGATTGGACGTTCGCTCACGCTCTTTTCTTTTTCCGCACTTCCAATAATTAACAAAAAAATTATCTCCCACTCCATCGTTGTTTAGTTTTTTTTTTTTACAAAACTTTATCCGTTATTTGTCGTATCAGTTATCTCCAAATGACGTTTACGCATAACTATTTCAGTATTTGTTCAAATTCAATCATTTTTTAAATAGCGTGCCGATAGAATGTTTTGTTTGTTTTTTTTAACATAATTTTGTTTTCTGTTTTGTTTTTGTTGTTTCTTGTTGTTATTTACTGGGTTTTTACTGAGTTTTGACCATAGTTTACTCATTGTTAAACTTATTCTTTCCATAGACATCTGAGCATGCTCAGTTTAAGCCCCACCCCCTGTGGAATGGGGTAGACATCTGAGCATGCTCAGTGTTTAAGCCCCACCCCCTGTGGAATGGGTGTAAAACTCAGCAGTGAGTGAAACTCACTATAAAAATAGACATTTATCTTTTTTAAACGTTGTTTTCTTTGTGTGTTTTTTTTAACTGTTTTTACCAAAATATTGTTGTAAAGTGCACGTGCATGAGCCATTTATGGATTTAATTATTTTATGATTATGACTCAATTTTTCTTTCTCTTTATTTGTTGATGTTGTAGAGGAAAAAAACTACTTTTCGTACATTTAATCGATTCATTAGGTTTATATTTTGTTCGTATCTGTGTAAATAATCTTTTTTTGGAGATAACTGACCCAAAGTAAATGTCCGACGGCGTGTTTTTGGATTCAGAATGACGACCGGTGTGTGTTCGTCAATTTTTTTAAGCCAATAGAGTAAAGAAGCATTTAACCCAGAGTCCAGTCCCGCTCAGAAAAACCTCATTTATAAACTGTCGCATCCATTAAAAAACACCATTTCTATTCATACAGTTTGTTTATAGCAGAACTGATTCTATTACAGTAAAAAAAAAAAGAAACAACTGCGACAAGAACCAAAAGGTAGAATATTTATAAAGGTGGTTCATGCTCAGCTGGATCCTTGCGGGCGGAGCCTGCCCAGTGGGCGGAGCCCGGCCTCAGTATAATACACAACCCCAAAAACAGTGATTCAGCCGAACGTTAGCGCACGAGCTCAGGTCCAACTGCTGTCGGCCAATCAGACGCCAGCGTTTACACTGACAAAGAAAAACAGTCACAGAATCTGACTCAACTTAAATTATAGTTAAATTAAACTTAAACTATAGTTAAATTAAACTTAAACTATAGTTAAATTAAACACAAATTTAAACCACAGTTAAAGTTAAACTGCAGTTTAAATCACACATGGGCTTTCATTTGGTGCCATGAACTTTGACCTTGAAAGACATCTTTAAATTTAAATCTACCACTGGAGTCTATAAACATGACAATCAGTTATTTTTTTAAAAACATTTCACCAGGTTCATGTTTTTTTAAATAATTTTTAAGTAAACTTTATAGATAAAAACATGTTTTATGATGTAATTCTTATAATTATGGGCTCGTTCTGACGTTCAGGTCAGTTTTTCATCAGTCGTAAAGTGACAGCAGTCGAACGCCACAAAACGTGCGATGAGTCAAAACATTTAACTCCAAAGGAAAAACTCATGAAACCTTCGACTGTTTTTCCTTTGAAACGTTCGTCGGACAGATTCTGTGACTTTGATGAAACGTCGTCATCAGTGAAAACGTGCGTCAGCTGAGAGTTGAAGCAGTTCAGGGTTCAAATGAAAGAAGAACGGAAAGAAAAAGGACAGAAAAGATATGTTCAGCCAGTCCAAGTGATACCGACAGACTCTGTGTGTCCCAGTAAAGTATAAGTTTCATAAAATGGAAAAAAAAAAACAACAAAAACATTCATGTTTCACTCAGTTTGAAGCAGATTTCAACAATAACATGAGTTTCACTTCTGAATCAGTGTTAAAAAGTAGAAAAAAAAAAACAGAAACCAGGCTGTGTGTTAGTGACCAGCGTCCAACAGATACAGGATTTACACTAATTTAACCTGAATCTGTAGAATTTATAATAATTTAATCCAATAACTGTAGAATTTACACTAATTTAACCCAATAAATGTGTACTTGACACTCATTTAACACCACATCATTTTGGTCTGAGGTTGTTTTTCATCTGTAAACTTTGAAAAATGAACCAAAACTGAAGCCGTAAAAATGGCAGAACGTTATGGCAACAGTTTCACTTCAGTTTGATGAAAAACTGACAGATTTTGCCGGATTATGGTGTTAAAAGTGTCAGTTAAGTGTGTACAGTTTAATTTAACACATTTGATAGAAATCTGAGGAAATTATTA
This sequence comes from Siphamia tubifer, assembly GCA_020466265.1. Classification (NCBI taxonomy): domain Eukaryota; kingdom Metazoa; phylum Chordata; class Actinopteri; order Kurtiformes; family Apogonidae; genus Siphamia; species Siphamia tubifer. The sequence continues at coordinate 5,413,982 of CM035792.1, read as the reverse complement.
CAAAAATTAACAGTAGAAATTAAAGTTCAGATTTTTTCACATTTAAGCCAATTAGGATAAAACGTAGGAAAAAATGGTAAAATCCAAATAAAATGAGAAAAAAAATCCTCAAAGAATGAGGAAAAAATAAAAACAAAATCCTTAAATATGACATAAAAGTGAACAAATATGTCTGATGGGAAAATAAACTCCATTAGCTCTCTCTATGTCAATAATTTGTGTAAAATAAAGTGTTTAGTCTTTTTGTGGTCATCAAATATGACCATATTTGGACATACAGAGGCTCCGTAGTTACTATGGAAACAGTGTCATCTTCTACAACATAGGTGTCAAACTCCAGTCCCCGAGGGCCGGTGTCCTACATGTTTTAGATATTTCCCTCTTCCACATGATTCAGTTTAACCCTTTAACTCCTGAAACTTTAGTAGTTCCACAGTAAAAAATATTAAAATAAGCAACAAAATGAAAAAAAATTGGCCAAAGTCATCAATAAAATGAACAGAAATTAATAATAAACTGACAAAATAATTAGTAACATGAAGAAAGTGAGACACAAATGGAGCAAAAGTAAAAAAAATAAACAATGAGCAACAAAATGAACCAAAATTAATATATATTTACAAAATTATAAATAACACGGGAAAATTTGTATGTATTGACATTTGGTCCCAGTAGTTTTAATTTTTCCTTTTTCTAAATCAGTTTCCTTGTAACACACGAACAAAACTGAGTAAAAAGACTATGAAAAAAAAAGAAAGGAGAATGGTTGAATTTTTCTGAATATTGACACTGAACCATCCATTCAGAAGGCATAAGAGTTCATAATCAGCTCCTCTTCATCATCTCTGCAGAAGATTGATGATGATGATGGACTAGTTTCCAGTTGTGATGGAAAAGGGAAACATCTAAAACATCTAGAACACCGGCCCTTGAGGACCCCAGTTTGACACCCCTGTTCTACAACATTGACTCACTAGGGTCTGTTTCACAAAGGAGGTTTAATGAAAACTCTGAGCTTGTTAAACCCAACTAATAAAGGAATATCTTATGTTATTTCCAGAGTTGTTTTTTTGTATTAAATAAACCTGCTTTGTGAAACGGGTCCAGTCAAAGATCAATGACAGCGGATGCAAACGCTGGGTTTATGTTCAGTTACTGATATTTTTGGGTGAAAAAGACGCTGATCATCTAAGACACAGTTTGGATTTTACAGTAAAATCCGTCAACACCAGACGATGTGTAAAGTCAGTAGTAAACCAGTGACACATCAGAAGAACTTTATGCCCTTTATTCACTATTTAAATGCAAATAAAGTACTTCTGGGCTCCGCTAGTGCACTTCAGATGCTGAGAATAAATTACAGTTAGCACTTGAACGCTAAGTCTACGTTAAAGTTGTTTAAAAAAAAAAAAAAAAAAAGCATTTTCAGTGTAAACATGTTTTCTTTCTTTAATACAAAACCACTTTCTGAGGTAAACAAATGTCATGTTAGCATCAGGGTGTTTTTGTTCATTTGTTTTTAATAATGGGAATAAAATCTCAGGCTTCATGTATGTGCACATCAGAGTTCCTGTTAATAATAATAATTATTATTATTCATGATAGACTGATACATTAACCAGCCCCATATATATCATTTTTATTGTTTAATTGTAAGTAAAGAAGATTTTCAGACATTTCTTTTTATTTGCCAAAGAAAATGTAAAAAAAATTGGTATCGGTCCCAAAAAAAATCTATTTTTTCCATCCATTATTTCTGACATTTATCATTTGACAGAGAAAAAAAATTGCAGTGTCGCCAAATATTGGCGTCATGTATCGGCTAAGGCTGATGTAAAAAAAAACACATCAGTCAATCACTAATAATAATAATAATAATAATAATAATAATAATAATAATAATAATAATAATGAATCCTGATTGGTCAGACACCCTGATGTTTATATTTCCTTGAATCTTTCTGTTTGTCTTTGTTTCCGTTTTTCGTAATTTCCTCTACAGGATATTTATTCGTGAGCATTTTTCTACTTTGCCGATATGAGAAGAACGTGTGGAACATAAACATTTATTTGATCTGACACTGGGGTGGGTTTGGGG
>CM035792.1:5381884-5406884 GCA_020466265.1 Siphamia tubifer | reverse complement strand
TAACAAAGTGTAAAACTTGATTGACACTAATTAGTGTCAAATATGAACTCTTACTAGTGTAAAGTTGACTGGAAATGTAACTCTAGGTTCAGTGTATGTACATAAGGGCCATATGTTCACTGAGGTAGTGTTAAAATTAACTCAAAGTGTTATATTAACACTGGTGTTTTTACTGTGCGTTTCCAAGTAGTTCTAAATCAACACTCTTTGGAGTAATTTATTTAAGAACACGTAGTGTTAAGTAGGGTTAACACTGGAAAAAGTTATTTCTTAAACCTTAAATCTTCAGTGTTGAATGTGAATAACACTATGGGTGTTAATTCTAACACTGTATAAAACGTGATAGACTAATTAGTGCAGTGTGAAATATTAACTCTTACTAGTGTAAAGTTAACTCTGGAAATGTAACCCTAGGTTTAGTGTAAATTTCACACTCTGTAGATAGGGACCATATGTTCACTGAGGTAGTGCTAAAATTAACTTTTTAAGTGTTATATTAACACTGGCAGGTTTACTGCGTAGGCCAGTATTGATCAACGGCTAAAATTCAATATCAGTATCGACTCCAAAAAATTGATATGGATCGACCGCTAGCCCAAAAGCAGTGCTGTACTTAGTTAACTGTGGGGGTGGGCGGGGCTTTTGGGACGGGCCTTTACTTTCGGCTTTCTTATAAACAGGTTTTTGGTTCAACTCCAGCGGTTTTGTCGCGTGCTCGACCCAAAACCCCCAAAGTTGAAATAATAAAAAGTCTGTGGGCACCGTCGGTGATGCTCTGGAGTCCCGCCTCCTGCAGCGTGACGTAGTTTCCTGTCCGGGCCGAAGCTCCGCCTCCTGCACCACAGTCTCCACACTGGTGGTACAGTCACAGCAGGGACTTCTTCCTGTCACGCTCCGTCGTATTTACAGCTCTGTACAGTGGGAAAAACCAAAAAACAACTCTTCACTGCAAAAAGGTTCGCCATAACTGTAACTCTTGGCGTTTCTACGAACGTCTGGTTGATGATGAGTTGCTCCAGATTTTCCGACAAAAAAAAAAACAAACAAAAAAACAACAACAAAAAAAAATTCCTGGAGGCTCCGGAGTCGAAAAAGAGGCAAAAAAACAGAGAAAAAATATCCAAATAACTTGAGGATAGATAGCATTACACAGTTATACTTAAGTAGGATTTACAAGAAGAAGCTGTTTCCCTTCTCACCCCGAAGGTGTTTTTTTTTTCTTTTTCTTTTTCGGTTCCGACACAGCAACATAGCCTAAAGCAACGCACGAAAACCCAACTCAAAAAATAGCTAAATAGTTTCCCATTAAATTATCACAACGATGTAGTGTAGTTTACATTCCTCCAGCAGCAGGCGCCGCGTGTTTTCTTCAACTGATTTGAATTAATTCTATTTTACATTTGATTGGTTTCTAGAGGGTGGGGCGGGGCAGGGTGGCAGTGGGTGGAGTTCAGAGGGATAGTGGTGGAAAAGGGGGGGTGGGGTCTAAAGCCTGGATGCAAGTTATAAAAAGGAGGAGGGGCAGGGTCGTCGGTGCTGCAGCACGGCAAGTTGTAGGCACAGGGGCGGCAGTGGGCGGGGCTAGTGGGTGGGCGGGGCTAGTGGGTGGGCGGGGCCTAGGTGGCGAGCAGCGATGGGGGTAGGTGGGGAGGGGGGGTCATGGAGGATGGTGTAGGTGGAGGCGGCGTGTTGAGCCACGTCTTTGTAATAACAGCGCAATTTGTCATAAAACGTAATAATTTGATCATTTTATTTCGTATTATGTAAAACATTTTGCTGCGTTAAATAATAAGTTGTTACGTTTTGAGAAGATTGTTACAAAATGTATTTGCAACTTTAATTTCTTCAAAGCGTATAAAATACACAACAATACGTCGGGAAACAAAAAATGCATCGAAAGAAAATATACCAACTGCCGTTAAGTGTTTTGACAGATTTTTCTTTCCACTGAAGAACCTCCAGATTAAAATACCACATTAACATGGAGCATCCGTTAGTCAGGGCTTTTGCTAGCACTAGGCTAATGCTAGCACTAGGCTAAAGCGTCACCTAGCTTACGACAAATACATTCAGTGATATATTCACTTCTTTCTCGAGTCTGTTTTTAATATAGATTAAAAATTAATATTGAATCTTGATTGATCAAAATCAGTCCAATATAATCTAATTAATTTTATTTTTCATTTGACAGTGCTATAAATATATTAATAAATAAATATTATTCCACAGTAAAAAAGTTCACTTGACTTTAGTATTTCTCCATATTTGTCTTTTCTGAAGCGGTTTTTCACTGTTTACTATATTATCATCCTGTTTATTTTACAATTCCTCAGTAAAAGTTTGATATTTTTCTATATTTAATTCACAGATCATGTAGACGTTCATAAAATCTCAGAGAAAATTCAATGGTTATTGGACCAGAAACAGAGAAAACGGAAAAAAGGGACTTTTTCAGCAAAACGGTCAAAATGGTTTGAGTGTTTTAAAAACATTTTATGGCAAAAAGCACCGTTATTACAAAGTTATGGTTCAACGCGGCGGTGGGCGGGGACGTTAGAGAGCAGCGCCCTCACAGGTAGATCTCCCTCTTGGAGGTCTGGCCGGTTGGGGTAGTGGCGGAGTGGTACTCCACCGCCTGGCTCAGTGGGATCTCTTCCATCCCACAGTCTTTACCAGACGAGTCTCCGCCCCCGGGGTAGGCACTGCTGTAGGGCGTCATGAAGCGCATGTTGGCCACTTTGGAGCCGCCGCCTCCGCCTCCGCTGCTACTACTGCCGCCGCTGCGCTCCTCCTTGGCCATGGGCTTGGGGCTGCCGTTGGCCATCAGCTGCTCCTGACCGTCCATCTCCTGGTAAGGCACGAAGGTGGACAGCTTGGGGGCGCTCTTGTTGGACGCCTTGCGGTTGGGCGAAGGCTGGCCGGGCATCCAACAGGAGTCAGAGTGGCCGAACTCGGTGCACTCGCGGGTGCAGTTACCGGTCATCGCCACGTCGGGCAGAGGCCTGAGGTCTGCGAACACAACACAGAAACAGTAGAAGAAGAATTGTTGAGTCCAGGTCAAAGTCAAAGTCATTTTATACACTGGTCTAAAAGTGAGATGATTCCACACTTAAATACTTAAGGTGGACCTGTGGGTGTTTAAGGTGGACCTGTGGATGTTTAAGGTGGACTTGTGGGTGTTTAAGGTGGACCTGTGGTATTTAAGGTGGACCTGTGGTAATTAAGGTGGACCTGTGGTAATTAAGGTGGACCTGTGGTATTTAAGGTGGACCTGTGGTATTTAAGGTGGACCTGTGGATGTTTAAGGTGGACCTGTGGGTGTATAAGGTGGACATGTGGATGTTTAAGGTGGACCTGTGGTATTTAAGGTGGACCTATTAAATTATATAATATACTAAACTATATCCAAACATGATAAAATGTGGCAGAAATCACTTGTTTCTTGTTAAATATCGTACGTCAGCAGTTTTTCCTGAATGAAAACTTTTACCACCTTTAGTTTAAAACCTGATCCTAAAATGAACACAGTTTTATAAAAGAACCAAATGTAAATTATGCTTTTTTTTCTTATTGAGGTTTTCTGTTTGTGTAAACATGAAGTCAAGTGTGTGGAGGACTTAGTGTCTTTAATTTGATGGATTTTTCCTCACATTTCGCTTTTCTTTAATGTCTGGACACAAACCCATTTCCTCAGAGGAAATAAACGGCAGAGGAACATTTGACTGTAAATACGATGGTGTTTGGCAGAAAACAGATAAAGCTTTGTGTGTTTTTTTTTTATTTTCTCTTTAAAGATCTCTGAGTAAATGTTGCTTTTGTTCTGTAATAAATAAAATAAATAAATAAAAGTGCAGCCTCAGTGTCACAGTTCAGCTGCAGGAGCCACAGACGCTGATTAAAAGTGTCATTATCCCTTTATCCACACCTTTGAAGGAATTAATTAAAGCTACTGTGTATTTTGAAAGTAACTAATAGTTCACAAAGTGCCAGAACGTGTTTGTAAAAGACTCAAACTGCAGAGCATGAAACAGGATCAGCTGATTTAAAGCAGAAAAGAAAAACAAAAACAGGTTCAGTTTGGTTTCACGTTAATTATGTCGCCTTTACAGTAAATGATAACAAAAATAAAACAGTAACTGGAATTTTTATTTGAAGACCAGAAAATAAAAATAAATGGTCAAAACCAGCTTTGGTCACATGTTATATGTTTTAGACACACACACACACACACACACACACACACACACACACACACGTTTTATGAATTAAAATATAATAAATGAATAAAGAAATACAAATAAATCAATTTAATCATAAAATATTTTATGTATATATATATATATATATATATATATATGTATGTATATTAGTACAGTAAAAAAGTCATGCATTAATGCAAATGAATCCATCATCATGATTAATCTGATTTAAAAAATTAACACAATTAAGTGTAAACAGTTGTTTACACTTGTTTTGTTGAATAAACATGTTAATATATATATATATATATATATATATATATATATATATATATATATATATATATATATATATATATATATATATATATATAAAGTCAAAAGTAAATAAAAAATAATAATAGGCTGTTGTTTTTTCTTCTCTTTGTAACATTTCTATCATTATTGGTGTTTTTATTCATTTATTTATTTGTATATTATTTGATTTAATTAAAATATTCAGTTTTGATGGAAAACGTCCAAGTGAAGCTTTATGGGGAAAAAAAACTGGAAGCGGAGCAGAAAATCAGCTAATAGGCCTCGTTTCCCCAGAAGGTGTAGTTACTGTGTAGAATAATTAATAAATGTAGGACGTATGTTTTCTATTATGTATAAGGCTGGTGCGTTTGTGATTATATGAGTTGTTCCAGCGCATGATCTGGACAAAATACACAGACGAGGGAATTTTTACTGATGATTAAAGCATCAATGGATACAAAGAAGGAGGGGAATGACTTCATGAGCAGAGGATCATGGGAAAAAACAGCAGACTATGAAGAAATATAATAATAAAAAATATAAAAATGTGTTTGAATCCACAGGGAAACAGAAGAACATTAATGATTCAAGTGACAGTAACAAGAAACCAGGGAAAAATCCACCAAAAAATGTGATCAAATATACAAACATGTAAAAATATGAATATATATGGAACACCCGTATACAACAGTTTAAACAAAACAACTGTAAACAACTGTTTACTGTTTAATTGACTTAAAACATTTTCATCTGATTCATTTGTGTTAATGCTTTATTTTGAAAAGTCCATTTTAATGGTTTAATAAATCCATGGCAGTCGTTGAAATGTCAGCATCAGCAGATTTAATTTTTACATACGAATAATAATGAGGAACAGACTCTTTACAAGTGTCTGCTGATGCATCTGCGTCTTTAATCTGCAGCGAGTCCAGCCGTTCATTAGCGCTGACGCTTCCACACTTGTTTCCCACAAAATTAACACAAACGTCTCAATAAAGTTTTTTTTCCCGAATCCTGGGAGCGCGGAGAACGTCGGGAAAATCTGACCAACTGATCATTGATCTGCGAGGAAAGACTGAGGCCAAGATGTGGTTTGGACGAAGATGGAAAAAAGAAAAAAGCAAGTGGAAAAGTCAAATGGAAAAGATGAATGGAAAAAAGACCAGCTGAAAAAAAACTTGACTTCCTGTTTCCTGACTCGTCTTCCTGTTTCTCGATGTTCTAGATCGTCTCCTCCATTTGTTCAGTTCTTTACTTTAATAAAGACTGAACTCTATCCTCCCTTTACACAACACACCCTGACTCACTCCTCCTCCTCCTCCTCTTCCTTCTCCTCTTCCTCCTCCTGCCCCCCCCTCCTCCTCCTCTTCTTCTTCCCCCTGCTCCTCCCTCTCCTCTTCCTCCCCCTCCTCCTCTCCCTCCTCTTCTTTCTCCTCCTGCTCCTCCTCCTCCCCCTCCTCCTCCTCTTCTTCTTCCTCCTGCCCCCCCCCCTCCTCCTCTTCTTCCTCCTCCTCTTCTTCCTCCTCCTGCCCCCCCCCTCCTCCTCCTCTTCTTCTTCCCCCTGCTCCTCCCTCTCCTCTTCCTCCCCCTCCTCCTCTCCCTCCTCTTCTTTCTCCTCCTGCTCCTCCTCCTCCCCCTCCTCCTCCTCTTCTTCTTCCTCCTGCCCCCCCCTCCTCCTCTTCTTCCTCCTCCTCTTCTTCCTCCTCCTGCCCCCCCCCTCCTCCTCTTCTTCTTCCTCCTGCTCCTCCTCCTCCCCCTCCTCCTCCTCCTCTTCTTACTCCTCTTCTTCTTCCTCCTCCTGCCCCCCCTCCTCCTCCTCTTCTTCTTCCTCCTGCTCCTGCTCCTCCTCCTCCCCCTCCTCCTCCTCTTCATTTTGGTTAATGCTGTCATTCTACTTAAACTTTGGAGGTTGTTGCTCCGTGCAGCTGTTGGGTGGTGGTTGTGGGAGAGGAGGGGGTTATCCATGAAGGATGAAGGGAGTGTCACGGATGCTCAGTGCACCTCCTGCTGACGGCTCCTTCAGAGTCAGAACACGCCTCCTCCACCTCCTCCACTCACACATGACTGAACATTTTTGCAAACGCCTGAACTTTTGCCTGGGAAGTGTTTAAATGTAAAAACTGTACTCCAGCCGTGAGAGAGCGGGTGGTGTGTGTGTGTGTGTGTGTGTGTGTGTGTGTGTGTGTGGGGGGGGGGGGGGTCGCTACTCAGCACTCCCTGGGATTAGAACGTACACATCAACCCTAAACAGACAGAAAAGCTGCTGTAGCTGCTTTAGCAAAAAGGATCCAATGAATTTCAATTATGCATGAAGAAGCAGGAGGCATTTTGGGAAATAAGCACCGTTCCCCGAGAGGACCAGTACCCCCCCCCCAGCCCCCGTCACCACCCCCCTCCTCCACCCCCACCCCCCCACCCCCCACCCCAGCAGCCGCCAGCCCCGCGCTATCAAAGAATGATCTAATGTCACGCACACATAAAGGTTATTTTCTGCATACGCCTTGATATTTCTGCTTCATCTCTGACCTTTTTCTTCTAAAGCTGCGAGTTTTTAAATGCAAACTCAGCCCCAGCGCGCGTCCGTCCGTCAGTTTCCGCCGCTTACACTCGCCCGTCTGGCACATTTTTACTTAAGATGATGCGAAACCTTCCATCAGGAAAGGCAGTATTTAAAGTCCAGGGCAGAAAATGTATAGAGCAGACGTTTACAGTATTAGTCTGATTAAAGAAGGAAAAAAAAAAAAAACAGGAGTGAGTTTGTGTCGGAGATTTTCTGACAAAGTATAATTTTAAAGTATATCATGTATAGTATTAAATATGTCATTAATTAATTCAAATTGGAATTAAATACATAAATGTGTCATTAATTCATTAAAATACCAATTCATTTGAGGCAGAAAACATCTATTATTTGACTAATGAATTCATTATTTCCTGGTTCTTGTGTTTCAGTGGATCATGAATTTATTTTATCTGTCAACCTCGTCCACGCCCTCTTCTGACGCAACACATTTAAATACTTTAATGTTAATAATTGAATAGTAATGTTCTTTATAAATATGCTGTACCTTAGACTACGTTCACGCAGCGGGTCTTAATACAATATTCAGATTTTTTAGTAAAAGAATTTTTTTTCTGCTCATCCATATCACATGTGACGAATGGAACAGACGTTTGTGAATGGAATGTATCTCTGAAGTGACCCTGAAATGACCCTATAGCAATGATAAATGATAAATGATGAATGTTCTGCACTTCTATAGTTCTTCAAAGCTCTTTACATTAGCTTCACGTTCACATATTCACACACACTCACACACCAGTAGGTTCCTAAGGTTCTGTCAGTCCTACTAGGAGACTAACAAAGGGTTCATTGTCTTGCCCAAGGACACTACGACATGTGGACAACCAGAGCCGGGGACGCGAACCGCCAACCCTTCGGCCATTGGACGACCCGCTCTAACCGTCCGATAGTCGCTCTGGCGTAAAGATGAATGAGGAAATACGGCATAGTATGTGACATATGTGGAAGGTTAAGATGCTGGTGGTTGCTATGGGCAACAGCGTAGTATTGATGTGCAGGAAAAGAGCTGAATAAAACAAGATTAAGATTTAAAAAATGTATAAGGCCGAGGCGAAAGCAAGAGGTTCATATAGAGAAGAGTAAAGAGACTGAAGAGCAGAGACATGAAGGAAATGTCTATGACACAAACTATCAGGGTTCACCTGTACCCACTGGCCCCGCCCCTCTGGACCTGTAGCCACTGGCCCCGCCCCTCTGGACCTGTACCCACTGGCCCCACCCCTCTGGACCTGTACCCACTGGCCCCCGCCCCTCTGGACCTGTACCCACTGGCCACGCCCCTCTGGACCTGTACCCACTGGCCCCGCCCCTCTGGACCTGTACCCACTGGCCCCACCCCCTCTGGACCTGTACCCACTGGCCCCGCCCCTCTGGACCTGTACCCACTGGCCCCGCCCCTCTGGACCTGTACCCACTGGCCCCGCCCCTCTGGACCTGTACCCACTGGCCCCCGCCCCTCTGGACCTGTACCCACTGGCCCCACCCCTCTGGACCTGTACCCACTGGCCCCCGCCCCTCTGGACCTGTACCCACTGGCCCCGCCCCTCTGGACCCACATACATCTATTTCAGTGTCTGGTTTGTGCATCAGTTCGTCCACAGTGGAAACAGTCCTTTAACTGATATGAACAGTTTTACTGAAGGTTCAAGGTTGATATTAGAAAACAGAGATGAATTGAAATGCATAAGATTGTTTTTGTGTTGTATAATTGTTAAATGAGGAGTAAGAACTTTAACCTACTCTTTTTGAGCGGTGACTCATTATTTGTCCTTTGCTCTTTGTTCTGTATTTTATTTCTTTTTTTAATGTATTTTTTATTTATTTATTATTATTATAATTATTATTTTATGATGAACTGCTCAAATAAAAGTAACTGAACTGAAGGTTTAACATCTACAGCCTTGACGACTGAAAACACTGTAGTGCTAAAGGTCAAAGGTCAACCTGTGGATAATGAAATATTTATGTGTCTGTGGTTAATTTAAATACATTAAACGACTCATACTCATAATATCGTACCTCTGGGTCTTTATGTCTGTTGTGTCAATCACAGCAGGAACTGGACAAATGGCCGTTCAGACTGTCTTTGACAGGTCAAAGGTCAGATACAGGTCAAAGGGCAGCAAAAAGTCAGATTTTGGACCATTTACCTCCAGTCTGAATTAATCATTTAATTGTATTGTTCTGTGTTTTATTTGCTCCTCCATTTGTTCAGTCATTAATTAATTTGGTTTTCCTCAAGTGTTTCCATGGTTACCCCCCCCTTCCTGTTCTCTTTTCAAAAATCTCATCAGAAGTATTAACTTTATTGAACATTATAATATCCAGATTAGATAAATAATAGATTTGCGGTGCACCATGTAGTTAGTTCTGAAAAGAGCCAGAAATATTTCCTTCAGATTTCTCCTGAAGACGATTGAAGCATTTCATCCGAAACGTCGAGGGAATATTTCTGGGTTTTTTTTCACACTAATTCCATATATACCACAAATCTATTTATTTATCTACTAATTCTTCACCATTCTACAACATGATATACAGATTCTCAATGAGGATAATGAATAAACTTAAAATTAAATACAAAATAAAATATAGAAAAATAAACAAAAATGGGGATTTTGTAACTAAAATAGAATATTAAAAAAATGTATAAATAAGGTTTTCATTAGGCATTTCAAAATAAACAATACAGAGCAGAGATCCATTAAAATAATAAATGTCATACAATGTCCTTACTTATTTTTCTCTCCATCCTTCTTCATTATTATCATTACTTATTAAGTAATTATTAAGTCATTATTTGTCTTTTTTGGCATTTAATTTCATCTATATTATTGTTCATATTGTAATCAAGTAAATATTGAAAACCATTATTTTTTAAAAATCCTTTTATTAATTGTTCTTCATTATATGGAACGTGTTCTGCTTTTTTTTGGTATTCATTTATTTTATTAATCTCGTCCAACATTGGTTGTGAGAGATTATTGTAATCAGTCTGTCTGTGTCTCTGCAGAGACATATCATGTTATAACTCAATGAATACTTGAGATATCACCAAGAAATTACATGGGCATAAACATATAGCTGATGTGCATCAGATGCAATGATCCATTTGAGTAAAGGTCAAAGGTCAAGCTCACAACTAACAAAAAAAGAAAAAATGTAAATCACATTATTGGTTATAACTCAAGAACAGAGGGTCACAGAACATTCATATTGGTCCCAAAAGATGCAGAATGAAGATTTCTACAATTCTCAAAATTGGTGTTATCACCTACGACCAATAGTTTTTGAGATCTTTGGAGGTCAAAGGTGAAATGTGGCAAAATTCACTTGTGTAACAGTGTATGTGTGTCAAACATAGACATATCATGCATGCTATAACTTAAACAATACTGGATATATGATCATAATATTACACGCACTGACGCATATATACGTATAACAATAATTATCAATAATGTCAAAGGTCGCGTTTAGAAGAAAGGTCAAAATCACATTATTAGCTCTAATTCATCATAGAAACTTGAGATTGGCACAAAATAGGGGCGAGATTAGGCCTTCTCTGAATACTATGTATGTATGCATGTATGGATTTATTTATTTTCTGACACTTCATCATGGACCTCAGGGGAGCCGTGTTTGAACAAGTGACGTTTATTAGTAAAAAGAGGAGCTGAACCTTCTATTCAACCATCAAACTGTTGCTCGGCTACAAACACAAACCTTCCTCACACTGTCACATACCAGCACGTCATAAATAAAAGACAATGTACAGCATGAATATATTAATAATCCACACAAACGTTGTCAACAAAGCTGTCACTTTTATCAGGTGACAGACGTTAAAGATGTGCAAGAAAAACCTGCATATTTAGTCAAACTGTTGTCTTACAATATTAACTTTATTTATATGGAAGCTTTAAAAACAACAGTTTACAAAGAGATGGAGCAAAAAACAGCAAACTTTGAAGTTAACAGAATAACAGGGAGAAAAAATAAAGATATAAATAATTCGAACTGTGAAGCTGAAACACTAAAAAGAAATGGAAAATGAGACATGAATGGAAAAAACCTAAATAAGAACTTTTACTCTGAAAAATAATGACAGAAAAGGTGAATCAAAGTAATCAGACTAAAGTCATCAGGTTAATTTACATTAATATCAATTAAATCATGATCAAAACACTTCATGTTGGTCAACTGTTTTGGGGGGTTTCTTACTCTTAAAAAAAGATCCAAAACGTGAAAAACCATTGAAAAAAAGATTAAAAAAACTAAAAAAAATAATTCAATAATGCTTCTAAAACAGAAAAAATTTGAGAAAATATCTAAAATATACGTATTATTCAACACCTTCAACAGTTTCAACAAAACAACTGTTACATTTAATTGATTTAAACGTTTTAATCATGATGACAATTAACCCCTTAATGCCTGATTTAAAAAAAAATCAAAAAAACTTAAAGTTATATTAATTGAAGATAATTAATTTGACGATAGCATATTATTTGGTATGTTGCAGGTTTGCGACAGTAGGCGTTAAAGGTAGCCTAGCCTAGCTACACTACTACGGTAGCACATTACATGTTCTACTGTACTAAACTAGTTTTGCTCAATGTAACTTTTGGCTAAATTTCCCTGAAACTGGTCGACCAATCACAGTGAAGTATAGAGTCAGAGGGCGGGTGTAATAAGTGACGCTGCAACGAACCAGAAACAACCATAGAAGAAGAACAACAACGGGTGTAGATTTCCTTTTATCAAAGATGAGTGAAGAATGTGGGAAAACGTTGACAATATTATTTTTACAGAACAACTTTTCGGACAAAACTACGATGCTGTTTAATCGCGTCATCACTGTTGAACAATTAAAACGTAACAGTGTCGTCTCTCACAAAATTAAAAGGCTTTTTAATTTATCTTTTACTGTCTGTGCAATAAAATAAAAACATTGAACAAACTTGTCTCATGACTGTTTTACTGTTATTAACTGTTATTAACTGTTATTAACTGTTACTAACTGTTACTAACTGTTATTAACTGTTATTAACTGTTATTAACTGTTACTAACTGTTACTAACTGTTACTAACTGTTACTAACTGTTACTAACTGTTACTAACTGTTACTAACTGTTATTAACTGTTATTAACTGTTACTAACTGTTATTAACTGTTATTAACTGTTATTAACTGTTAAACAACTCGTATGTCGTCCAATCTCAATCTGTCTGTGTTTCTTTTAATCATAAATTTCTCCGTCTGGCCTGGTCTGTATATAGTGACTATAGGGGGATTTTAGACACTGCCAATGTTAATTAAATATAGTGATATTGGTTTGATGAAATAAATGACAAAAAACTAAACAAAAAACAGATTCTTGTTTTTCTCTCATTGATTTTTAATGTTTAAAAAAATGAAAATATGCAGGAAGTGAAACAGCAAGTGAATAAGAGACATTATTAGTAATACATATATGTAACACACACACACACACACACACACACACACACATATATATATATATATATATATATATATATATATATTTCTGCAAAGACGATGAATAATGCGAACATAGTCAAACTGCAGAATGGAATCTGCATGTCTTGGTTATTTACAACATTTATATTATATTTACCCATTTTTTCATCCAATAAAAAAGTCATGAATTTTCTTCATCTAATTCACTTTAATTGAATGTATATTATTAAGAAACTGTCAACTGTTATTTCATCATAAATGTCTGTTTAATGAATTCAAAAGCAAATTTATGTTCATTTCTATTGACTTTTAATGAAGTACCTGCCAATAAAAGCTGTCATTAATATATGTATGAACTACACTTTCTGTTATTTATATATATATATATATATATATAATATATATATATATATATATATATATATAATATATATATATATGAGACAGACAGGATGCAGGTTTGGTCACAGTCAAACACTGCTGAGTCTGAACTGATGCTTTAGTCAAAGTTCTTCCGTATTTATTATTTTCATATATATTATTTTGTCACATTTTTGGTCTTTTTTCTGTAGTTTATTAGAGGTTTTGACACATTTTTAGGTTTTCAAGACTTTTTGGTGTTTTTTTGGTGTATTTTATTGGATTTTTGTTTGTTTTTGTATATTTTTTCTCTGCATTTCTGAAAGAAACTAGTTTCAGTTTAGTCCAGTTTAGCCCAGTTCAGTTCAGTTCAGTTTAGTCCAATTTAGTCCAGTTTAGTCCAGTTTAGTCCAGTCTCAGTTAAGTTTAGTCCAGTTTAGTCCAGTCCAGTTCAGTTCAGTTTAGTCCAGTTTAGTCCAGTCCAGTTCAGTTCAGTTTAGTCCAGTTTAGTCCAGTCCAGTTCAGTTCAGTTTAGTCCAATTTAGTCCAGTTTAGTCCAGTTTAGTCCAGTCCAGTTCAGTTCAGTTTAGTCCAGTTGAGTCCAGTTCAGTCGACTCGTGGTACCTCGGTCCAGACTCTTGGTACCTCAGAGTGTGGGCGTGCGCTCGTCGTTGGCACATTTCGCTCGTACACAACCTGCCTTTGAAATCTAATTATATCAGCGTCAGTCACACACGCTTCGCTCTGAACTTTACACGATCATCAAATGAGCAGCAGAGACTGAAAATAACATCAACCGTCAGACGCCAACGCGCTCGCAATGTCGACGCGCTGACACGATTCTGTTCGTCTACGAGTGTCATAGCTTCGTTTGTGTTGCTTTTCCATTCACTGTGTAAATATAAGTTATAATAAAAGTCTATCCAGAGGTGGTCAAAGTACACACAGTACTGCAGTAGAAGTACTACTACTGGTGTGGAAAAATACTCTGGTAAAAGTACTGAAGTAAAAGTAAAAAAAAAAAAGTACAACTTCTCAATTGTAATAAACTAAAAAGTAAAACTGTGTGAAATAGAGGAGGGGGGGGTGACTCATGAAGTAGGATGACTTTGTTTAGTTGCAAATTCAAAATAAGCTGAAATTAATAACAAGAATTTGATTATTATTAACAATAATAAGAACAATAATAAAAAATAAAAACAAGAAATAGTAATAATAATAAAAATAATAATAATGTTCTAACATAAAATCATAAGGTTCATGGTGTGAACTGTCTCCACCTTCCTGTCACCCCCCCCACCCCCACCCCAGTGTATCTGTGTCAGTGACCCCCCCACCCCCCCCACCCCCCACAGTTCAGTACAAGCCTTCATCACCGGCTCTAATTAAACTTTGGGCAGATTAGAACTTTAACTTGTCAGTCTTTATTCAGGCTTAAACTACTTATTAGTTTTGGAGAAATTAAATTAGCCGGCAATTAATTAATCGACACAGAGCTGAAAAAGGAGGGGTTAGGAGGAGGAGGAGGAGGAGGAGGAGGGAGGAGGGAGGAGGAGGGAGGAAGAGGAGGATTAGGGGGTGAAAGGGAAGAAGAAGAATAAAGAGAAAATGGCAGAAAATGAAAGAAAAACACTCATGTCAAATTCAGAAGGAAATAAAGAAACTGTTAAATGTGACACAGGTACTAAACAGGTACTGCATGTACTAAACAGGTACTACAGGTATTAAACAAGTACTAAACAGGTACTACAGGTATTAAACAGGTATTAAACAGGTACTACAGGTACTAAACAGGTACTACAGGTATTAAACAGGTATTAAACAGGTACTACAGGTATTAAACAGGTACTACAGGTATTAAACAGGTACTACAGGTATTAAAAAGGTACTACAGGTATTAAACAGGTATTAAACAGGTACTACAGGTATTAAACAGGTACTACAGGTATTAAACTGGTACTACAGGTATTAAACAGGTACTACAGGTATTAAACAGGTATTAAACAGGTACTACAGGTATTAAACTGGTACTACAGGTATTAAACAGGTACTACAGGTATTAAACAGGTATTAAACAAGTACTACAGGTATTAAACAGGTATTAAACAGGTACTACAGGTATTAAACAGGTACTACAGGTATTAAACAGGTACTACAGGTATTAAACAGGTACTACAGGTATTAAAAAGGTATTAAACAGGTACTACAGGTATTAAAAAGGTACTACAGGTATTAAACAGGTACTGCAGGTATTAAACAGGTATTAAACAGGTACTACATGTATTAAACAGGTACTGCATGTATTAAACAGGTACTACAGGTATTAAACAGGTACTACAGGTTTCTCAGAAGCTCAGTGTCCGACCAGCGTGCGTTCTCATTTTTGTTAAATTTTATTCATCATTTCGTGTGTTTTTGTTTATTTTTCTAAATTTTTTATTTGATTATTTCTTTTCATTACTTTTGTTCCATTTGTGTTACACTTGTTACATATTATTTTGTTTGTTTATTATTCATATCTGTTGGTTTCTTTGATGACTTTGACCGTTTGTTTTTTTTTCTTCTTCATTTCGTTGCTTATTTTATTCTTTTCATTTATTTTTGACTAAAGTCTCAGGAGTTAAATGGTTAAGAACATATTGTACTGTACGAAGCCCTGCAGCTGAAAGAAAAATCCAAACTTTGATTTATTTTTGGGTTATTTTTTCCATATTTGTAACGTTTTGTATTTGTCAAGTGACGACTGAGTTGGAAGCAAAGCAAGTGCAATCGAAACAGCCCGAAGCGATATCAACTACAATAACACAACGGCTTCTCCTGGACATAAATATTTGACCAACGCACCCCGGAGTGAGAGAGCGTGTGTGAAAAGAGCGAGCGAGGTCATTAAAGATGCAGAGGAACATGGTGTGTGTTTGCTTTAAACGCACAAACTGACCTGAATACACACTAAACCTGCAGCACACGCACACATCTGCATCTACTTAAAGGCCTCGCTCACCATTTTTCACCAATGCGGGACTCGCTTCGGTCATTTTATTCACAAAACGCTCATACCGTGCACGGACGGATGGTTTTTCCTTCGTCTTCATCACCCACAGGAACGACAAGCAGCTGCTCAAATATACAAACATACATATAGTATATATATATCTATATATATATATATATATATATATATATATATATATATATATATATATACTATATATATATATATATATATATATGATGAAATATGGTATAAAAATAGACAATTGCATCTGTTGTGATGAGGACATGAGAAAAATCGGGAAAATATGAGGTGTTTCATAAACAATTCTTAGGAAAAATTAAATGTATAGTTAACAGCAGCATGTGTGTGTTTGATCTGACTGTAAATGAGCAGAAGGAAATAAAAGCATAAAAATAAAAATTATGAAAAGCATGAGTTCAGACCAGAAAAAACAAGGAATTAGTGATGAAGTGAAAGAATCTGTAACGACCAAAGAAATGAGGAAAAAAGAAACCCACACACACACACACACACACACACTAATATGAAGGAAAAATTCAATTATCTACAAAAGTGAATAAATTTGCAGAATCGAAGCCTGAGGCTGAAGCTGCTGCTGCCTTTTCCCAGGATGCATTTGGAAGGAGAGGGTAGGAGAGGGGAGGGGCTTATTAATGGGACGTGGTAGTGTTTTAACTGCAGAGGAAACTGTGACGACGTGTGTTCATGTGGAAGAAGTCCAGCTGATGCACGACTGGAACAAAAAAACTAAAATGAGAAGAATTATTATTTATTTATGTAGAACATGCAAAGAACACATTTCCATTTCATTTCATAATTTTTACGTATGTATTTATGAATTAATTGACTATATTATCTTATTCAAATATATATACACAGGGTTTCCCTCAGTGGATTATAAGGCTTTACTTCCCCCCCACCACACTAAAAAGCATCACTTGTTTATTCATTTTAAAAACATTTATGAAGGTGAAAACTATTGACACTAAAGACACTGTTTAGAACTTTCAAACGTTGGCTTATCTGGTAACTTTTTGGGGTAAAGTTAAAGGAAATGTGGGTAGGTACCAGAACAGGAAGTGACAAAATAAAAGCAAATTAATGGATCAAGCCATGGATCTATGGTTGATCAACTGCCAGTTTGTTTTATTTTGAAGGAGCTTTATATCCGGCCACAGATGTCACTGACCAGCATTGATGGTGTGTGTTTTAGCCAAAAATAAAGCCTTTAAAAGTAGACAGTGTTTAATCACAGGTCTAATGTATGTGGGTACGAGTTTGTAAAGTGGACCGTACAGGACTCTGGGACACTGTTACTGTCACATGACTCCTTCAGTTGTTGATGGTGAGTCTGACTAATAATCACTTTTAACAATATTCTGCCTGACGTTAAATGTTTTGTGTGTTTGTATTTGACCCATGTGATCTGTAAGTTATAATGAACATGTTAAATAATACACAAAAGCAGAATATTGTTAAAATTCCGCTCATTCTTTCACTGTGTTCACGTTAATTCACATTGTTTGAAAGAATCATTTGTTGATATAAACATTTTCATTGTTCAATTTGAATTTTTTCAATCTAAAATATCGAGTAAAGTCTGGAGTTTATATTATTTATGTATCATTATGTTATTATTTCAAAGGTTCAGCTTCAATTCAGATGAAATTTATCTGAACGTGGAACTGAACTAACATTAGTCACTGCATCCATTCTTCCTGTTTCTACCATTACTTCTTCCATTAAAACACACAGGACGGTGGTCAACAGGTATTAAACAGTTCATATCAGTCCATGGTTTTGCTTTCTGAGGTTTTAACAGAATAAATACATGGTTCTGGATGTTATGAAACGATGAACTTTTTTCATTGTTCTCATTTTCTCCTCACATTCATTCATATTCATTGCTTTTTATACCACATATATGAAGCTGGAAAAGTATCAGATACTAAAATGAACCCAGTTTCATAGAAGAATCTAAATACATAGTGAAGCATTAAGGAAAAAAAAGAGAAAAAAAATAAAGTGGAACACAGCGAAAAACCTCGTTTCCGTTTGTGTGTGAAGGCAAAGTGAGGAACGTAATAAATTATAACTATCTTCCTTTTTTATGTTTACTCATAAATTCAGGCGACACCAGAGATTTACATCAGAAAACAGCCTTATTTCAACAGTAATATTTCCCCGTATTCCTCAAAACGGAAAGAAACCAGCTCTAAGGACGTGGAAATTGTCTTGAAAAAAAGGATTCAAACTGTGCAGAAAGTTAATTTGACTGAGAAAAGAAGCATCACGGAGGCTGCAGATAAACTTCCCTGTCAGACTTTGTGTCATTTTCTACTGAGAGATGAAGTTTGCAGAAGACACCCCCCCCCCCCCCCCCCCCCCCACACACACACACACACACACTCCAACCCTCTTTTTTTATTTTATTGGAGGAAATAAAGTGTGACAGACGTTTTTTTTCCTTCCCTGCTAAAGCAAAAAAAAGGCCTGAAACAGAAGCAGAGTCCGTCAGTGTGGTGGAGCTCTCTGGAGGAAAACTGCTTCAGCAACTAAACTTCATGTGGGAAAACTGGTTCAGTGCAGATACAGATGGCTAGAGAGGGATCTACACTGCGAATCAGCAAGTCTAAGTAGGCCTGCAGCTGCTTCGCAAAAGTGCCCCGAGAAAAAAAAGCAGCGAAACTTCAAGCTCCGGCCTGCTGTATTTTCACATACTTGACCTTATCGACCCCCAGAAGACTGGCTTCAGACGGGCTTATTTAACATGAACCAAAACCAACGTTAGCGATAAAAAAAAAAAAATCAAATATTTAATTTTAGTGCAGAAAAAAAACTCAATGTCAAAAATTCAATGGCTTTTAAAATGAAAACATCTCATGAGACAGATGTGCTTCCATACAGATGTAACTGTTTATATTTGAACCAATAATCACTTCTAGTTTTTCCCGAACTTTCTGTTTCCTTTGAGGCGCTAACGTTCCGTTGTGGGCGTAACGTGCCCTGCGGCGAATGCTACGAGCCTTATTTGTTCCGTTTGCTCAGCGGCGTCCGCAGCCGTTGAGTCGAGCTCTTCATCCAGATAAGAAGCGTCTTTATCTGATCTGAAGATAAACGGCCGAGTGGAAACGAGACAAAGCGTCTTTAAACCACTGGGTCTGTTTTTATTTCCAATAATGACGACAGATATAGAGCGTGAAATGATTCCAGTCGCAACGAGAGTAAAAAATAGAAAGAAAAACTAAAGAAATGAAAGAAAGAAGGACAGAAAGAAACTACAGAGGACTGAAAGTGCCAAAACAAAGAAATAAATACATCATTGAATAATTAAATAAGTCATTAATTTATTCATTCACTGCCATTGACGTGTGTTGGTGTCAATTCAAATCTAAATGTCAGTCAACAATTTATTTTGATGGGTGCCATACTTCTTTTATTGTAGTATAATATTATAATATAGTATCATATATATATATATATATTATAGAATATTTACTAAATTCTGAGTCGATATTCTCTTATAATTCACCTGGCAGTGAATGAGTTAATTATAATCGAAATTAAATAAATGTGTCATTAATTCATTAAAATTCATTTGATGCAAAAAAAAAAAAAAAACATTATTATTCCACTAAATATTTTTACTTTTTTCTCAGAATGAATAATGTGTGTGTATATCTAATATATGTGTGTCTATGTGTGTGTGTGTATATGTGGGGTGGGGTGGGGTCTGCATTATTTCATTGTAACATGAGTTCAGTGATGATAAAACAATTTTCATTCATATTTATTCTCGTGTAAAAAGTCTAAATACGTCGACTCCGTCAGACGAAGGTCGCAGCAGACGAAGCTGAATCTCATTTTCTGGGCGACTTCCCTCACCGTGACGATGTGTGTTCACCACGCCACATGTTTGACTAGGATGAGCGGTCCGCACCACCTGACCTCTGCACGCCACAGCCTGTCTGCTCTGTGTTAGCCCAGAGGGGAGGGGCGGGGGAGGGGGCGGGGCCAATGGATTTGGTTTCATTTTATTTGTCAGCAGCTTGACACAAAAAACTACTGGACTGATTTCCATGACATTTTCATTAAAGGTATGAGGTTGTTGAGAATATATCCCATTATATTTTGGTGTATTGAGGTCAAAGGTCAGACATTTTTTTTCCACATTGATTAGAGATAGGTCAAAGGTCATGAATGCCCTTTTCATTCCTGTATACTCAGTTTAGCATGTAGCTTCTTTTTGCTCTCACTGTTGACGTGCATCAACATCTGAACCTCGAAGGACACATTTGAAGACTGTAGGTCAAAGGTCACAATAAACGTCAAAATCAAATTTTGGATAAACTTTTGAACTCTTCATCTTACAGACTTCCAATCAGCACCAAAACGCTGCTCTTTCAATTCTTCATCTTGTGTGAATAGATTTTGAACTATTGTTGACGCAAGAGGTCAAAGGTCAGTGGATCAATACCAAAAAAACCCTCAAATGGACTATAACAAAAAAAAACAAAGCAGACGTAGTTACTATTGTTGGCATGAGCTTCAAAATGTTGTTGTGACCTTTCACCATTCAAAATTAATCCCATTGTATTTTGGTGGATGTAGGTCAAAGGTCAAGGTCACCAAAAGTATGTTTTAGCAATAATCAGAGAGAGGGCAAGTCAGGTAAAACATTTGTGAGGGGGCAGGGTTTTTTGTGCCTGGAAACACTTATTTTATTTGTTCTGTTAATTTTGTGATTTATTGTGTTTATTTTTCAATATTTTGTTGTTTTTTTCTGGCTTATTTGACAAATGTTGCACTTTTTTTATTTTTTACCTCTGAAGGTGAGGAAATGGTTGGTTTTGTCAGGTTTTTTCTTTAATTCAAGCAAAAAAAGAAGTTCTACTAGAACAAATGAAAAGATGTGCATTTAAATTCTGTGAAATTCACTGGTATCAGAACCTGATACTGGTTTGGATCAGGTAATGGTGGACCACGTCCATTAGGTTTTTCTATTATTGGTAAATAATACAAATAATAGTGTTTTCTTTTTTTTGTATTTTATTCCTGAATTACTATTTTATTTATTTTTTATTTAAATTATCCTCTATGTAACAATTTGAGATTAAACTGAATGAAAAGTGTTTGATAGATGCACTGTATCATCATCATCATCATCATCATTATTATTATACATATTTATTTTATCTCATGCATTGGATTTAAAAGCAGACTTTTTGTCTTCCGTAGTTGTATTTCCTGTTTAATCAAGGTGTTTCCAGGTGGAATCAATATGTTTTTATGAATAAATAAAGTCATATTTGGACGTTCTGCTGTGAGTTCAGGTCCAGGATTTAAGACGCTTCTGCTTTAACGGAACCGATCTGTTCATCAGTGACGACCATCTGTACCGACCACGAGTGTGTCAACACTTTGGCAGACGATCTGAGTGTGTGTGTGTGTGTGTGTGTGTGTGTGTGTGTAGGAAGGTCTGCCAGATCAATAGGCTGCAGACGCCCCAGTGACTTATGGGAAAGATGAGCGCGATGGAGCTGTTGTGAGGCCTGATAACACACACACACACACACACACACACACACTCGTTTCCATGTCTCATGAGGACCAAGTTTGTAATGAAGTAGCCAGTGGGTAGTGAGTGTAAACATTAAAAAAATATATATAATAAAATAATAATGATGAAAGTTAGAAAATTAAATAAATAAAAAACATTGATAAAAAAAGTAATGAAAATAAATAAATAAAAAAACATAATTTAAACTATAAATAAATAAAACATGAAAAAATTAAATAATTAAAAAAAACTTTTAAAAAAAGTAAACATATCTTCAAACTTTTGAAAAATACATTTTCACTTTGCACCTGTTTCCCTCATGCTTTATGGGGACTTCTGAAAAAAAAAATCATGTATTTATTGGGCCACATAATTTCTATTTTATTAGTGGGGACCTTTATTTATATTTAACTCTTGTGGGGACCTGAATTTTGGTCCCCATAATGTTAGACGTCTCCATGGTGTGTGTAAATTTATCAATGTTCCCATAAAGATAGGAATAGAAGCACACACACACACACAGATGTGTTTAATATGAACAAAAAAGTGATTTGAGTTAAAAAATGCTAAATTTCCATAAACGGCTGTTGCACTTTTCTACGAAGCTTCAGACACAGAAAACATCAACCCTCGTTGTCGTGGTGACGTGTTAGAAAACAGGTGATCAACACTTTCACTTCCTTCTGAAAGATGAAAAAAGTGAAGCTGTGCGAGGTCAGAAGCTCGGCAGCGTTAATATGAAGGAGCTCGGTGTCAAAACACACACGTTCTTTCCGATGGTAGAGTAAAAAAGAACAGGTGAAAACGCTGATGACACCAGTTCAGGAAAAGTAACACGAGTCTGGAGGTGTTTGAGCTTCAGGTGGAAACTGGAGGAAACTCATGTCACTGTTTCAGCTGCAGCTTTTATTCATTCTGACATTTGCACCAAAAAACCCAAAGAAACAAAACACACATGGACTAAAAAAGTGTAAAAAATAAATAAATAAAGTCTTTATATTTAGTCCCAATAATTGTAGTTTGGTCAAATGTGTATATTTGGGTCATTAAGGGTTAAAACTAGATCATGTTTTTCCTGTTAAACCTGTTTAACTCATTTTAGTTCAGTCCCACATTCAGCCTAATATGGTAAAAGGTTAACCCAACTGTCACTAGATGGTATCATAATACCATCTAGGACCCTTCCACAACCACTCTGTTTTCAAAGGAGGGGCCGTATCTAAAACCACTGCATGTGATTAGATGAAGAATCTGTCCGTCATCTTGACTGATGCGCTGCTTCAGCCTCACGTTGAAGTCAAGCCATGAAGAGGAAGAAGCGCCATAGTGCAAACAAATAAAACAAACACCACAGTATGGCTGCACCTAAACGCACCGCTGCGTTGTTTGTACATGACCACTGGCAACATCACCAACAGCCAGTGGATATTCCTTCAACTTCAGACAGTCACAACACCACCCACTCATGGGAAGGCCCACCCAGTGACACCGATTGGCTCCTTTATTTGTCAGAAAGCCTGAAGCTCATGATACTCAGATAGTTGTGTGAGGCAATTGCAACACACCCTAGACCAGGGGTCTGCCACCCTGGTCCTAGAGAGCCGCTATCCTGCATGTTTTAGATGTTTCCCTCTTCCAACACACCTGATTCAGATGATCAGCCTATCATCCAGCTGTGAGGAAGACTGATAATGTGTGTCAGGGGTGCTGAAAGAGGGAAACATCTAAAACATGCAGGATAGCGGCTCTCTAGGACCAGGGTTGCAGACCACTGCCTTAGACTGTAGAAACGCAGCCAGATGACATGAGTCAGGTTACAAAATTATGAGATAAAAAGCCAAAATATCAGACAAGTCAAAATGAGTTTATCATTTATACATGTGCATCACACCTTAAAGATAACAATGGGTTTATAAATACAAGATTTAGCAACATTCACAATATTATTGACATTTATTGTAACAGGCTAGTGCTTTTTTATCTATCTATCTATCTATCTGTCTGTCTGTCTGTCTGTCTGTCTGTCTGTCTGTCTGTCTGTTGGTCTACCTCTCTTTTTTTTTACACTGAAACAAAGATGAAAATATTTGTAATTTATTGTTTATTATAATTGTGGTCTCGAATCCATTTTAGATTCAATTAATGTCAAATAATTGTAACTTATTTAATTATTGTCTTCTTTCTAAATTTTTCCATTTCACTAATTCATCCCACTGGGCCACATTGGACTCATTGGCGGGCCAATGTTAGCCCTCGGGCCGTATGTTTGACAAAAAAAAAAAAACAAACATTTGAGTTGAAATGTACAGAAGAGAAAGAAAAATAAAATATAAGATGAAAAAATATGACAAAGACAAAAAGGTTAAAATTAAATAAAAAAGCAAATGTAAATATTTCTTTAAATATGTTGAGTTAAAATATATGGAAAAGGACAAAAAATATAAATAGACATAAATACCATGAAAACTCCAGACAATAAACATTTGTCCTCATGACCTCGAAACACGAAACTGGAATAAAACCCCACAATGGAAGCATTAGCGTTAGCATTAGCATTACTACGCTCTCCTGGCTTTAAATTTGCATATCTAATGAGCGTGGAGGTGACTCCAACGACCTGGCCTCGCTCGGCGCCAGACAATTAAAGCGTGCATGGCGCGTTTGTCTCCGTGTCTCCATCAGAAGCTCACGCTGTTCTCAGCGTCCGAACATCTGGCGCCAACGCGTGTCCGCCTGCTGGAGCGTCCGCCGCACCGCCACCTCCATTAGCAGTAGCATACAGGAAATGACACGGCAGCAGCAGGTACACGAGCGCTAGTGGAGCAGACGTCCAAAACCATCACACCAAAACACAGCGCACCGCTAACGCATGACAAGCAGGGACCCCACAGTGTAAAAAATAACCCTCTGAAAACAAGGGACCCCACAAATAAATAAATGAATAAATAAGTGAAAATGATCTTGGTAAAATTTCTTGAAAATCTTGAATTAAGTGATAAATAAATAAATAAATACCTGACCCCCTTTTTAATTTAATCAAATCAACCAATTTACTTATTTATAAATTCATCTTGATGTAAATAATATTAATTATATTTTACTGTCTTTTTGTCTTTCTTGAATGTTTGTTATTTTTTCTTATATACTGTGATTTTATCAGCTGTTTAAATTTATTTATTTATTTCCTTCTCCTTTTGTTCATTTTTGGGTTTTTGGTTATGAGTAGAATGTGTCATAAATATTGTAGTTAATAATATTAATAATAATAATAATAATAATAATAATAATAATAATAATAATAATAATCAGATCTTTCTTTGTATGCGTCAGAGTTCACAGGTAATAAAAATAAATCTGGAGGCTGATGAAGGCCTGACGAACACCTCTCGCTCAGACAGATGTGTCTTCGTGGTGCGTTCACTGACTCCGCAGGCGAACCATCACTCGGTGCTCTGAGTGATGACGGGTAACGGTTGGAGGAGGAGGCGGAGCTGATGCGG
>CM035792.1:5339384-5371884 GCA_020466265.1 Siphamia tubifer | reverse complement strand
TATCAGCATGAAATTACATGGGCATATACATATAACTAATATACATCAGATGCAATGATCCATTTGAGCAAAGGTCAAGGGCACAATTAACTAAAAGGTCAAAATCACATTATAGGCTATAACTCAAGAACAGAGGGTCACAGAACTTTCACATTAGTACCAAACGATATGGAATGAAGATTTCTACAATTGTCACCATTGGTGTTATCATCTACAACCAATAGTTTTTGAGATCTCTGGAGGTCAAAGGTGACATTTTGCAAAATTAAGTTGTGTAACATTGTTTGTGTGTGTCAATCATAGACATATCACGCTATAACTTAATCATTACTGGATATATTATCATAATATTACACGCACTGACACATATATACATATAACAAAATTATCAATATTGCAAAAGGTCAAAGGTCAAGGTGGCATGTAGCAGAAGGGTCAAAATCACATTATTGGCTCTGATTCAAGAACGGGTTGTCATAGAAACTTGAGATTGGCACAAAATAAGGGCGAGGTTAAACATTCTCTGAATATTGGTTTTTTTGTTTGTTTTTACTGTATGTTATAAGTCTGTGTAAAAAACACGTTCTTAAAGGTTGGCTATAAGATTTTTTATTTTTTATTATATTCCTTAAAATCCCCATCACAGCCCAATTAGAAGTAATTAATTACATTCTGTGACACAAAAAATAAAAATAAAACTTAATCTTCATCTGTGGAATAACCATAAGTGAATAAAAAAAAACACCATCTCCCACTGCAAAAGATTGACCACTGATATGTCAATCAAACTAAACTGACATTAGCCCCTCCCCCTCTGGTTCATACAGGAGTGGGGAGGGATATGTGACAGTTGAGTTTGATTGACAGATCACCCAACAGTCATTGTATGTTTGCATTTTTTCAGCTCTCAGGTCGAACAAAACATTTCTGCACCATCGACTTTAGTGTGTGTGTGTGTGTGTGTGTGTGTGTGTCCTCAGTGTTAAACCAGGCCTGTGTTCAGCATTACAAACATCATAAGTGATGCTTTGCCCTCAGCTGGTGTATGTGTGTGTATGTGTGTATGTGTGTGTGTTGTGCATTAGAAGCACCGGCAGCATCACTGACCCGTGTTCGCCTCTGTGTGTTTTTATCTCTGCCTGTGTGACCCGAATTGTAAATACAGCATCCTCTGCTAAGCTCTGTGTGTGTGTGTGTGTGTGTGTGTGTGTGTGTGTGTGTGTGTGTGTGTGTGTGTGTGTGTGTGAGTGTGTGTGTGTTGAATTATGAGCAGCAGCCTCAGTCTGACCTGATCTGTGTATGGGCTCTATGACTTTGTATCTTGCATATCAATGTGTGAGTTATCTGTGAGTGTGTGTGTGTGTGTGTGTGTGTGTATGTGTGTGTCATGACAAGAGGTTAATTGAGGGGAGGGCCTCTAAACCGTTGCCCAGGGAAACGCTCTTCCATCCATCAGCTCATTGGGTATTCAGCAGCCAACGCTCAACAAACAAACTAACGCACAATCCTCGCTGAGCTCCAGGACCTCCAGGGGGGGAGGGAAGCGGGACTCCGTGCCCACAGTCGGAGGCTCCTGGCTGGGCCGCCAGGGCAGGCGCAGCCCCCTGCTCCTCTGACCCACTGGAGCTCAGACAACAGGCTAATCCTTACAGCACACAGAGGAGACGCTAATAGGAGAGGATTAAACCTCTAACACTCTGCTCCTCTGCGCCTCCTCCTCATCTATACTTTGCTCTTCTGCGCCTCCTCCTCATCTACACTGTGCTCCTCTGCGCCTCCTTCTCATCTACACTGTGCTCCTCTGCGCCTCCTTCTCATCTACACCGTGCTCCTGTGCCTCCTCATCTAAACTGTGCTTCTCATCTTCATCACCACTCCTCTGCTCCTCCTCATCTTCATCACCACTCCCCCTCTGCTCCTCATCTTCATCACCACTTCTCTCCTCATCTTCATCACCACTCCTCATTTTCATCACCACTCCTCATCTTCATCACCACTCCTCATCTTCATCACCACTCCTCATCTTCATCACCATTGACTCCCATTGAAGCTGAACTTCAACATTTATATGAAAGTAAAGAGTGAGAAAACTAAACATGTGATCAGCTGATTATTTACAGAAGAAGATCACAGCTACATGTGTGACTGCTTTCATATACAGTGGTACCTCTACTTATGAAATTAATTCGTTCCAGAAGTGTTTTCGTACTGTGAATTTTTCGCAAATAGATTCACATTTTACATATAAAAGGTCTGATTGGTTCTTAGGCCCCCAATACTAACCCTCAAACCCTTTAAAAATTATAAACGTATACACATTTGGTATGAAATATGTGTTACAAGTAAAAGAAAATGTAGATTATAGATGTAATGTATTGGTGTCAGTGGGTAAATGTGTGTTCACTGACTGAACATTAAACCATTCAAATGAACCAGACATGTGGGTCATTTTCATATCAGACATGTGGGTCATTTTCATATCAGACATGTGGGTCATTTTCATACCAAACATGTGGGTCATTTTCATATCAGACATGTGGGCCATTTTCATACCAGACATGTGGGTCATTTTCATACCAAACATGTGGGTCATTTTCATATCAGACATGTGGGCCATTTTCATATCAGACATGTGGGCCATTTTCATACCAGACATGTGGGTCATTTTCATACCAAACATGTGGGTCATTTTCATACCAGACATGTGGGTCATTTTCATACCAGACATGTGGGTCATTTTCATATCAGACATGTGGGTCATTTTCATACCAGACATGTGGGTCATTTTCATACCATTGTATTTGTTTTAATTGTCACTTTCAAATTCAACAACATTTTTTCGGGATGGTTTTTTTTTCTAGGAATTGGGAAAGTTGATGAAATGTGTCCAGCATGTCTTTAATTGGTGCTGATGGAATGATGGTTCCTCCTCCTCCTTTTATCATCTACTGTTTCACTTCTTTTAATAACGCAGTCGCTTATTCTTTTCATTCGCACCAGAATCACTTTCTTTGGGCTCATGACGAATAATGAATACGTACTGTAATAAAGTTTAAATGAACACACTGGGAAAAACTCAAACAGTAACTCTGTGATGAATGAGGGTCAAAGGTCACCAAAAACATCATGGGTAGCTCTCTCATAACCAATGGGATGATACCTACAGTTCTGTATTTACGTCTCATGGGTTTTGTTTCATAAACTGAATTTTCTTTCGTTTTCAGAGACAAGAAATTGACGTAAAGGATTTTCGTTACTTGGATTATTCATTATTCATTCGCAGGTTGAGGTATTACTGTATATGTTTACCATACATTAACATACATTTTCTAAAGCAGAAGTGTTTGCAAAGAATTATGGGAGGGAAATTCTTCACCTGTGTCTGAAGCCTCTATGGTGAATGTTCATCCAAACTGAACTTTACAGAATATTCTCATTTCTGTCATTAGACGATAATGAAAATATCATTATGGATATTAAATATATCAAACATATTAAATATATTAAACATATCAAACATATTAAATATATCAAACATATTAAATATATTAAACATATTAAACATAATATATTAAATATATTAAACATATCAAACATATTAAATATATCAAATATATTAAATATATTAAACATATCAAACATATTAAATATATTAAACATATTAAATATATTCACGTCTTTTCTCCACTTCCTTCCTCCTGTAAATCGTTGGACCTTCAAAGATCCTCTGTTGACTTTGACAAACGCTCAATTTCTTAATTACATTTGCGCCTCCTCTTCCAAACGCCTCCTTTTATTTATTAGAAGCTTTTCATGTTTCTGTATTTTTTTCTCAAATCATTCTTATCAATATGGACTTTTTTCCCTTTCTGAGCTTCTTCTACCAGAACAACTGATGAAATCAACCAGTAAAACTCAGCCTTCATCTGTAACACACGTCCACGAGCACAAGTACACACACACACACACACACACACATATATATATATATATATATATATATATATATATATAAAATGAAAAAACTACCACCATAGTTGTCAACACTCGCGTATTTCAGACCCATCTCTCGCCCTCCTCCCGTTTTGTAATTTCTCCTGTCATGTATTAGATCTGAACGTCAATATCTAAATGTGCGCACATATCATTTGGCTGATGTTCTCCAGTCGACACAGATCATGTATGGAACAAATACACGTCATTTGTTGATTATCAGACATGTCATAGATGTGCTCAGGTTGAAACTTTTCCCACAGACGCAAGATTTTTTTTCCTAGGATGGCGACAGAGTTATTTCCATCCACCATGCCCCAAACTAATTTCATTGGTCGTCCAAATCAATAGATTTGCGCGGCATCACTGACTGATGCCTAACATCAGATTAGCTAGCTAGCTAAAGTAATACAGAGGATTTAGCTATTTCATTTATCAATAATATTTTTTATTAACCAATGCTTTCGTACAAACACTGGCAACAGCCACGAAAGAGTGAAGTAGAAGAAGGGACAGGAGAATGTTCACTTTTGGAAGAGTGTGTGTGTGTGTGTGTGTGTGATTAAAGTAAGAATAGTAAGTTAATGTGAATTTAACAATACATGCCATCCATTGAAAAATAAAATAATATTCCTGAATAAAAACAGTAGAGTATTTAATCATGCACTGGAAACTAATGTCAAACCACTTTACCATCATTTATCATCATAAAAACAACATTTAGTCGCTTTTGTCCTAAAAACACCCACCGCTGATGCAAAAATCTTCCAGATTCTGCTTCTGAAATGTTGTATGACAACTACTGACATTTTTTTCACCAAATTAACACCAAAAACCGTTGAGCGTAGGCATCATCAGACCGTCCTGACAGTGAAACGTGTGTTCAAACTAGTGTTTGTTCCTCAAACTAAAGGTCAAAGGTCAAGCAGAATAAATGCAAACACTAGTGACAGAAGAGCAGAGAAATTAAAAGTGACTGAACTTTGCTTCTGTTCTGACCTCAAACATTACAAACCATGGTTTTACACCTGCCCCCCCTCCACACTCCCCTCCCACTCCCATTCACCACCTCCCCCCTACTCTTCCTCCTCTACTTCACCTCCTCCTCCTTCTCACCTTATCATATTCCTTCTCCTTCTTCTATTTTTCTCCCTCCAGGTGACTGTCGACTTGATACAGTACAAGGGCTGGAAGTGTGTGTGTGTGTGTATATATGTGTGTGTGTGTATATGTATGTGTGTGTGTGAGTGTGTATATGTGTGTGTGTGTGTGTGTGTGTGTGAGTGTGTATATGTGTATGTGTGTGTGTGTGTGTGTGTGTGTATGTGTGTGTGTGTATATGTGTATGTGTGTGTGTGTGTATATGTTTGTGTGTGTGTGTGTGTTGTGGAGTGGATTATCCAGGTTCTAGGACTGAGCGCTTGCTGTCAGCCGAGCGGAAAGCTTTAATGAGAAGTCACTGTTTACTGAGGACAGAGTGGGACACACACACACACACACTCACACACTAATACACACACACGTACACATATGCACACACACTAATACACACACACTAGAATTATTGGTCTGTTTGTTCCTTTACTTCCTCTATTAGTGTGTGTGCGTGTGTATGTGTGTATGTGTGCGTTAGTGTGTGTGTGTGTGTGTGTGTGCGCTGCCTGGTTGCTAACGGTAACAGTCTTTTTTGCACTCCTGGTGGACAAACAGTGTGACAATTCCAGTCACACTTTCAGTAGTCGAGCTTTTAGATGAACACTAATGCACAGTACCACAGCTACCTGCATTAAAACTACATATGGTAGCCACAATGCATCATGGGAAATGTAGTTTTTGTTTGTGTTTTTACTGTACTGCAGTGACTGTGAGCCAGAAACACACACACACACACACACACACACACACACATACAGCAGTTTTTTCCAATGTGTTTCTACATGTTCAAACATGAATGTGTTCATAGTGTGTGTGTGTGTCTTAGTGTGTGTGTTTTAGTGTGTGTGTGTTTTAGTGTGGGTAAAAACTCACTCTCGTGTCCAGAGACTTGGATGGTGATTAGCGTTGGGATTCTGGGACTCCGGCCTCAGTTTTCATTAACAGCCATAAACACAGTTGTGCTGCACCGCCGAGACCAACCGCAGTGTGTGTGTGTGTGTGTGTGTGAGTGTGTGTCCGTGGGCTTTGATGACATGAGCGGTGAGAGAGAAAGAGAGAGAGAGAGAGGTGTTGTTTATCACGGCGGTAATTAAGGCAGACGCTCGACTTTAATTAAAATATAAGAGCGGCTCAAACGTATGGACGACGTCGCGCAAACACACACCTCAGCTCTTTATTTACCAAAAAACACACGCTAACAACGGTGCCGCGCTAATGAGCCAAACACTTTTGTACTCCGTCCAACATGGACTCCAGGCAAAAATACTAAAAAAAAAAAAAAAAAAAACTTCTGCTAATTTGTTTCTTTCTGGTCTAACTTGTTTTATTCCCCCGACGTTTTCTGTCAGAATATAAATGAAACCGGAACATCAGCCGTTATTCACACAATCAATCAGATGATGATGATGCGGTTTGCAGTGTATCATGGGAAGTGTAGTTTGTTTATTTTTGGCACTTGCAGCTTGTAAAAACATTGCTACAGCTGTTGAGCATTTAGATACACACTGATGTGCAGTTCAACACTTACTCACAATATAACTACATATGCGAGACACACTGCATCATGGGAAATGTAGTTTGTGTGGTTTTTGGCACTTAGAGCATGTAAAAAACATTGTCTAAGGCCCTATTCGTACAGGATAAGTATTACCTGTGGACCACTGGTAATTCTGAATAATTACGGAGAATGTCTGAGTTCTTAGTCCCGTGCGAATGCGTCATGTCTGTGATTTGCTCAGTAATAATTCTGCCACAAATTACCTACTGTGTTTGGGTAAAAACAGACATCCAGTGATAATTCAAGTCACGTGTGAATGCGCATGTCTGTGTTTGCGATTTCATTTGCGAGCCTCTTGTCTTTTTCTGGAGTGAATAATGGAGGAAGCAGATGAAATTGTGTAGCAGCATGTGGTAAAAGGAAGATATGTTCAGTCCACATGTAAAGCAGTAATATTTAGAACTATCTTAAGTTGTCTCTATAGAGTCAGTCAGCCGTTGGCCAGAGGGAAAGTCTATGTTAAGAACTGTCCATTCACTTCCATTATAATCTGGAGACTATTTTCATCTGCACTGACCCCGCTCTTATTTTGAAGGCATGGAGCAAATTCACAGACTGCATCCCTTTCATTAGCATTTCCACCTTTATTTTTCATACCTTATTAATGTACTGACACCAAACAGGATGTTGTAAACTGACATATTCGGTCATAATGTCTGGAATTTGTGTGAATTACAGACTTTTGTTTATCCCGTCTGAATGTGCCACACAACAACACAGAGGTCTGGTCCTGTGTGAACAGGCCTTTAGTCACATTTTAGACAAATGTTAAGAATTTAGACTGACACTAATACACAGTATAACAGTACAAATATTTTAAATAATTAAAAAATAAAACCAAAATAAAAATACATATTTTATATTAAAAAAAATTAACAAAAAACAAACAAACCCTGAAATGCAGTTTTAAAACAATATTATATTTAATAAAAAAAATTAAATAATAAAATTAAATAAAAAAAATTATATATATAAAATAATCAGCAAAATTTGTGCCAAAAGGATTAGAAATAAAGCGATGAGAGTCATAGAAGTGAATCATATCAGCACTTGTTTATTGTAATAAAAACCTCTGAATACAAAGTACATTCACAGGTGGAAACAGCAGCAGCTGCTTCGTCTGATTCCTACAGAAAACCAGTGATGACTACAAATATTCACACCATTGAACATCCCATAATAAACACACTGCTAGAGTTGGCAGGAAACGACACTTGACACACACTGAGTCCAGGCGTCGTCTGGTTCTACCACACTTCCTTTATTTACTTATTTATTCATTCATTTATTTATTTATTTACTGGAAGATACAAAAAAAAACAAAAAAAGAGGACCCCTGGCGGATTTCAGGGATTTGATTGACAGGTCGAAATATAGTTAGAGGCGGGAGCTGGATAATAATTAATTATTAATAAAAATTTGTTTAAAAAAAAAAAAAAAAAGAAGAAAAGGGAAAAACTGGACAAAGTGAGTTAAGACAAGAAATAAGCAAAAAAAACCAGGAATTAAAACAAATAAACCTAATCTGACTGAACTTTTTAGCCATTAGCTGCCAAGGAAACACACTCTACCAAACACGTTCACACTTTGACTTCCAATCAAGAGCCAGATTTGATTTAGAAAAAGGAGAAATATTTTATTTCATTCATTTTAACTTTCATAACATTTTATTTGAGTTTCAATTTGTAGAGGAAGAAGTTCATTAAAAGTTAACGCAGTTATAAAATACATGTACAACTCAGTTAAATAAACTGTCCATTCATATCATTTGTAATTTACTTTTATTTTAGTGTCGTCTCGTTGCGATTTTGTGTCGAGTATCGATTCACATATGTATCAGGATTTTTTGTTGTACGATTTTTTCCTCCAAATGTAAATTAGTCATTTTAAGGTGGAAAAAAAAATTCTGCTTGTAAAGACCGTAGACGACTATGAGTCGCTCAGATGTATAATATGGAATACAGAGAAATCACCTCACGAAAGGCACAGAGACACAGCTAGCTTATTATCATATTAGCTTCAACAACACACCAGCGTTATGCGCAGATGTGGTGCGTTCAAGACCATCTCTGGTGCGTTCAACAGTGTGGGATATTGGAAAACTTAAGAGAAAATGAAAAATCGGGAATATCGAAGAATTGCAATTTAAATTGAATTGGCACCAAAAAAAATTGGAAAAGAATCAAATCGGCATAGCGTCTCAGCCCTAATACACACACACACATATATATATATATATATATATATATATATATATATATATATATATATATATATGACATGTTCAATGTCCTTTGACCTGTCAATCAAACATCCAACGTATCAGGCTTGTACGTTTGTATTTTTCGTGGTTTTCGTTGCAGTAGCGTCACCTACAGGCCGATGGGAAGATGAAATGCAAAAACAAAAAGGCAAATAAATAAATAAATAAATACAAAATAAATGGCATAAAAGTGTGTAATAAGAGCATCTGAGCCTTTTTAAACGTTGTTTTTCTTTTGTAATGTGTTGGAATTCAGTTTTTAATCACAACTGTTCATTTTAACCGCTTAACGCCTACTGTCGCAAATATGCAACATACCAAAAATAATGATTAACTCCATTGCATTTAACATTTATTTATTTTAAGGCTGCCAAATGATTAAAGTTTTTAGTGACATTAATCGCAGAGTTGCTTTAGATTATTCGTGTATTGTATCAGATTTAATTTTTTTTGTGCTCAAATTTACCACAAAAATACATAAAAATATACTAAGAAAAAAATGTGGAGGAAACAAAACAAAACGTGTTAAAATCCACTAAAATTCCTCCCAAAAAATAAACACAAAAAGGGATGAAAAATCCAAAACATGTTCAGAAAATCTTCTAAAATATGGGTAAAAAAACATTTTAAAAAATAGATAAAATATCTCAAATTTTATGTTTAAATATTGTGTTAAAATTGTAATCAAATTAATCATGATGATGATGGTTTAAACTGTGTTAATTTTGACACAACTAGTTGATTTTTATACTATTGAGTATATGGAATAAAAAAGAAATGATGTAAACCAGGAAAAAAATACAGGTTTGGATCAAATGATGAATAAATAATTAGAATTGCTTGTTTTTTTTCCCACTGATGATATTTTCATTTATTTTCTCTTTGGAGTTATTTTTATTATTTAAATATAGACAAAAGTAATGAGTCTATAATGAATTAAAATGAAAATATTTCCAGTTTTTCTGTTTTATATGATGCATGTATCATTAAAATACCAAATATATGAATAATGTGATTCATTTGTGCATAAATATTAGGTTTAAAAAAGCCTTTGGACAGTATTTTTTTTTAGCTTTTAGAAAAGTCTAATAACAGTAAACTGAGGAGATTAAATACTATTGGTATAACATGGCAGTATTAACCATGTACGGTCCTGTTTTTATTTAAGTAGAATAACAATATGCACATAAAAAAAAACAAATATATGATTAAAATTATTATTTCTGGGCAGAAATTGGGGTAAAAATAGTTTTAAATTAATTTTTTTACTGTTAAAAACAGTTTGTCCAGTTTTCTATTAAGGCAGTATGAAACTGTACTGTAATATTGTTTTATATTAATAATTTTTTTTACTATTTACTAAATATATGCAGATATAACAAGTATATGATGAATTCAAAAGGATCAGACTATTGTGTTTTTGTTTTCATATTGTTCATTTGTCATGAAAAATCGCAAATAAACAAATAAAGGGATGAAAAACATGACATTTTTGGAGTAACTATTAAATGTTTGTAAGTGTTTTGGTACAGGTATGGCACCGGCGTAAACATTAACGGTAGTAACCAGACCCAAATCTAACATGAATTTCGGTTCTGTATTTTGGTATATGTGCTGCTGTTGTTTAATTCAACCCTCCGTCCACTGTTAACGACATCAACACGTCAAAGGCAACAACGTCAAACGTGCGGTTAAAGTTCACAAGAAATTCCAGATTCTTCCATATGTAACGTGTCTAAAGATATTTATATTTAAAGGCTGGAATACGACTGATTTAATTAAACACTTGTGACACACATTGTTTATTTTAAAGCAGAAACTGCACCGTCTACAGCCTCTGTGACGAGCTAAGTAGCCTAGCACTGTGCTAATAGCACTCACCTAGCACTATGTTAATAGCACTAGCCTAGCACTGTGCTAATAGCATTAGCCTAGCACTGTGGTAATAGCATTAGCCTAGCACTGTGGTAATAGCATTAGCCTAGCACTGTGGTAATAGCATTAGCCTAGCACTGTGCTAATAGCATTAGCCTAGCACTGTGGTAATAGCTTCAGAAATGTAAATACCCTAGCGTGAGAATGAGGCCATGTTTACACAAACCAGGATATTTTTGAAACGCATATTCATTTAATTAATTAACGCATTTTAAGGTCTGTTTAAAAAAAAAAAAAAAAACTTCGTGCAAACAGCAGTATTTTTTAAATTTATGTTTATATTGATCTGCATTAATACACTGCCAAGAGTCGGTGTCAGTGTTAGAACAACGACATGTCCACATCAGCCAATCAGAAGCCTCGGAGAGAATGACCGGTACTTCCTGTTCCATTCCACAGAAGAAAGCGAAACGAAGGTTTGTGTGGAAGGTGTCGGTAAAGGGTTACTGACCTCTGAACCCTGATGTGTCTGCTGGTCTATGACTGGAATGAGCTTTATTTTGAAAAACAAACTTGTGAATAAAAGTGTTGATAAATAAATGCTGCTGTTCAGAGTGTATCCATGTCAGATGTACGATGCTGCTGTGTGTCTGTTTATTTTATCTTTATACACAAACGCAAAAACTGAGTTTTTAAAAAGGTTCACTTTTACCAGAGTTTTTATGAAGACTCAGTTTGTGTATAAACTAAAGGCACAAATGAAGACAAACGTCTGCCCCGTTCAGTGTTAATGACAAATACAAATAAATAACTGGTGTTTGTGAATTCTTCAACTACTGACATGACATGAGGTGATAGCTTAATAATAATAAAAAATGAAAATAAATAAATAAATAATAATAATAATAATTTAATCAGTTGTATCGGATGCTTCTCACAGTTTGTGTGTTTGTCAGACAGACTGTTTAAGGCAAGTTATTGGTTACATTTTGATGTTACTGTACAGTTCAATCACGTATATCTCCAGTTGTAATTACATTTTTTTAATTATTTTTAAAGCACCAATTTAAATACCATCTAGGAACCAATACCGTTTTGAAAGTACCGGTTTGGTATCAGTACCGAATGAAACCCTTTCGATACCGAACCTTATTCTTTACTGGAATCATTTGTTTTTTATCCTAATGTACTGAGGATATTAGAAGATAAAATTATCTGATTTATTTTTTTTTTTTTTATTCCTGTTGTCCATGTGTCACCTAAATGTCAATAATAATAACTAAAGACTGATATAATGGTTAATAATGTAAAAGAGCTTTGGAATAAATGTTCAAGTTTGAAAAAAAAAAATGAATAAAAGACAAATATGTGATTAAAATCATTATTTCTGGGCAGAAATTGGAGTAAAAATAGCTTTGGATTCAATGACTTACTGTTAAAAACAGCTTAATATCCAGGTTTTCTATTAACGCAGTATGAAAGTGTATTGTAATATTGTTTTTATATTCACATTTTTTTTGACCATTTACTAAACCTATGCAGATATAACAGGTATATGATGAGCTCAAAAGGATCAGAATATTGTGTTTTATGTATTATAATGTTCATTTGTCACCAAAACCTCAAATATATAAATAAAGAGACTATTCTGGACAAGAAATTAAAGGTTTTAACCGTGTATAGACCAGTTTTACTGAAGGTTTATTAGTCTGGCAGTGAAAACTATGGACTACAATGTCATTTCTGCACCAAAACCTTGATTATTCTCTAAATATATGCAAATATAACCAGCCTATAATGAGTTAAATCTGTCAGATCAGCAGTTTGTATGTGTGCATATTTGAATTAAAATACATTCAATGTGACTTTTATGAACAGAAAGAAGAGTGAAAACAGCTTTGGATTAAATAAAAAAAACACAACAGCAATTTCATCAAAGACTGTCAGTTTTGTACAAAAATCTTCAGTTTTTATTAAATACGTGCACATATACTGAGTAAAATCAGCTGAAATGGTTACATTTGCAGACTGGATTTTATGTTTTATAGTGTGTATGTGTTTAAAATGAGTAATATATGAATAAATCAAAAATAGTAGAGGCTGTTTATGAACAGAAAGTTGTCTGCAAACACGGTTTGAGCCAGTTTTAGTAAAGGTTTACTACTCTGGCAGTGCAAGATATGATTATAACGTCATTTCTGCACCAAAAACATTGGTTATCATTAGCATATGTACATGTTTTTGTGTATGTGATCAGTTAAATCTGCAGATAAATAGGTAGATTTGTGTTGTTCACATGTAAAACGCATTAAATGTAATTTCTATGGACATAAACAAGAGTAAAAACAGCATTGGATCAAATAAAAAAAAAATTACAGCCTTTTCTGGCATTTTTGTACCAAAATCTTTAGTTTTTATTAAATAAATGCACATATACTGAGTAAAATCAGCTGAAATGGTTACATTTGCAGACTGGATTTTATGTTTTATAGTGTGTATGTGTATAAAATGAGCAATATATAAAATAGTCTGCAAACAGAGTTTAAGTGTTAAATAAAACCCTAATAACAGTGTATTGGCCAGTTTTAGTAAAGGTTTACTACTCTGGCAGTGCAAAATATGGATTATAACGTCATTTCTGCACCAAAAACATTGGTTATCATTAGCATATGTACATGTTTTTGTGTATGTGATCAGTGAAATCTGCAGATAAATAGGTAGATTTGTGTTGTGCACATGTAAAAATGTCAAATATCTGAAATTAAAACACATTAAATGAATTAAATTAAATGAACACAGCTTTGGATCAAATAAAAAAATACATTTACAGCCTTTTCTGTCAAGTCTATACTAAAATTCTTTAGTTTTTATCTAAATATATGCACATATACTGAGTAAAAGGAGCTGAAACTGATCTTTTTCATCAGATTTGTTGATTTGTCACGTTTTATGTGTCAACAACCCAAAAAAATAAAGACATGAAGAATAAAAGACAATAAATAATGCATTTGTAGATGGAGAACAGTTGAAATGATGCTATAAAAAGTGTTTTCTGTGGTTCCTGCACAGAGATCTTTGAATCTTCGTGTTCATATTTGCAGAAATTGAGCAGAAATTGTCCAGATTTTGTGCTTAAAGTCTCCAAAAAATATCCTGAAACTGACTTTAACGCACACATGAAACAAGAAAATGTCGGAAAAATGTTGCAATGCTCTTTTAAATAGTCTTTTTTAATTGTTTTTCTCTAAAACACTTTCGCTTTGTTTCCATGACAACAGTTCCTGGCAGAGTTTCTATTGGCCGGTGAGAAGGAGGAAGAAGTAGTGGTGGGCGGGGTTTACCCTTCAACCTAGCCCACCATTGTCTATGAACCCTGACTGTCAATCATGGACTACAGGCACCAGGTTCGACCAAAGAAGAAGAAAAAACCAAGGACAAAAAAAATCCCAAGAAAAATTTCAGGAAAAAATTGTTGAAGATGCGATAATCCAACGCTAGCGTAACGAGTCCGTTTACATCCACAGAGAACAGCACATCGTCGACAAAAAAAACTTACAAATCCACCTCCCGAAAAAGACCAGTATAGCGCCAAAAAGAAGAAGAGCTGAATTCCAGCAGAAAAATAAAAATGAAAACAGGAAAAATTTTTACATTTTTGTGATTTAATTCTCAGTTAAAAGCCAAAAAATATTTTAAATCCGAACGATCAAAGGCAGTTCACGACCACAGGCAGAAGAAGGAAGGAAAAAGCAAAAATCCTGCCAGCCAGTTTTTTTAAAAAAAAAAAAAAAAAACAAGAAGAAGAAGGAGGAAGAGGAGGAGGAAGTGAAAAAGAAGCTTTTAGATGCTCTTTGTGTCTTTAGTTTTGTCTTAAGGCAGTCTTTTTTGTCCGATCCCCCGCTCCGGCTCGGTGCTCGACGACGCTCCACCTACAAGAGGATAGATACGAACGTCTTACACCTTCAGGAAACGCAGAAAACGCAGAAAGAAAACACATTCCATGCAAAATGTCTCATCAATGGGCAAAAAAATTTAAAAAATAATGTCTGAAAAAGAAGCTGGAAAAATATAAGAGCGGTGTTTAACCCAAAAAATAAAAAAATATAAAAAAAAAAAACAACAAAAGCTGATCAAAAAAGGCAGAAAAATTGTTTTGGGTTTTTAGGAATTTTGTTGATAATGATAATGTAAAAATATCCACAGGATACGAGGATTCTGCAATAAAAGCTGATTTTTTTCTTTTATGAAAATCTACGTAGTAAAATTAGAAATGATAGAAAATTCTTAACATTTTCTTCATTATTTTCGGGCCAGAAAAAAGGTGAAATGATCAAACAATGTAAAAACACCAGAAAATGACACAAAACATTTTTAAATTTCACAATAAAAGTTTGCGATGAAATTCATTAGTTGGATTATTCCATTTTATTTTTAAGCGCAAAAAAAATAAAATACAATAAAGCTGATGAAAAGAGCAGAAAAATAGGTTTGGTTTGGGTTTTTAAGAGTTTTACTGATATTTGAAATGATCAAATAAAGTAAAAACACCTACAGGATATGAGGATTCTGCAATAAAAGCTGATTTTTTTTAATAACAATTTGACTTTTATTGCAGAAAATCAGTTCTCAGATGAAATAAAGTGAAAGTGAAACAATAACAGAACCTGTAACTTAAATATTGAAGCCAGAAAATGACCTACAATCTACTGAAATATGAGACATTTTAAAATTTCACAATAAAAGTTTGCTATTAAATGAATTTGCATTTTGTAACATGTATGAATAAGAACACACCTATTATTGCACAAAAAGCAGATATTTGAAGAAAAATCTTAGGTTTATCGCAGAAAAGAAACATAACAAGAAGCAAACTGACAGTTTCCAGTAATACATGGATCAAAATCAGCACAATTTGTCATAACATCTGTAAATTTCACAATAAAGGAGCAAAAAAAGTTGAATTTTTAATGAAAATTCTTATTTTTTAGAAATTTATTTTACCAGAAAAGATTTTGGGCTTAATGTTATAACAAAATACAACAATATGTTAACATTTAAATGTAATTATTTGACACCAAATCCCACCTACAATTTCACAATAAAAGCCTTTTTACCTCCACCAAGGAAGTGATGTTTTTGGTTTGTTTGTTTGTCTGTCTGTGTACAACATAACTCGAAAACTTATGGATGGATTTTGATGAAATGTTGTGGGTATGGTGGTAAAGGGGAGATCAACACATAGATTTTGGGGGTAATTGGGGTGGGGCACCTGTTTTTCATACCCTGAAAATCCATCCATCCTCCCACCTTGGGGGAGGTCTTCGCTCTCAGAGTGCTTTTCAAGTTACTTGTTATTTTTTAGTATATTTTCAGAATAAAAGGAGTGTGTGTGTTTACATTTACAAACCAACCCAGTTAAAATGTGAAGCTTTAATAACCTTCAGGTCACCAGGAGCTAAGCCCCGCCCCCTACGGTCAGAGCTGTCAGCTGGCTGGTTTAAGCCCCGCCCCCTACGCAGTGACCTCGTATTAGAAGCTGCATTTTCCTGCGACGTCGCATTAAAAAAAAAGTGCTGAAAGTGGGTCAATATGTTCCTGCGACGCACGGTCGGATGTTCAGTGGATTAAAGACGAAGATCTGAAGGAGGTCTGAGGTCAAAGGTCACATGTTGTATATTATATAGTTGGAATAATATTCTACAGTCATAATAGTAAATGATATAGTTATAATAGTATATCCTCTTCCTCCACCTCCTCCTCCTCGTTTAATGCCTCCTCTTCACTACCTGCTCCAGAGGTTACATCTCCCACTGGGTGCGTTTGTTAGACATCATCAGCACCTCCCTGTGACCTTCCCTCCTCCTCCTCCTCCTCCTCCAGATGTCATTGATCTGGGAACTGGGTCACAGCAGCGCTGAATAAAAGCCACTTTCACTGAACACTTGCTGGGAAAAAAAATACAAAATACGGATGTTTTTTTTAGTGTGGGGTATTATCTAAGGATGGGGGGGGGGGGGGGGGGGGGGGGGGGGGGTGTCCCAGAGTTTTAATTACTTCAGTGAAGGAGGTTGGTTTGTTTGTTTGTTTGTCAGCAAGATAACTCAAAATTTTAAGGATGGATTTTAATGAAACTTTCAGAGATGATTGATAATGAGTCAAGGAAGAAACTATTATAATAAAATATATAAAGGTCAAAGGTCAAGGTCACAGTGAAGGTCCACAGCTAAAACACATCAGTGGTGATATCTCAGAATCCAGACCAGATAGTATCAGGTGTTTTTTTTTTCCATTCACTTCGTCTGACCTTCTGACCTCAGATGAGATAACATATGACGTCGCACCAATGGTATATTTGGTAAATGTATGACCTTTACCTTAAAGCAGGTTATTGACATATTTAGTTAAATCAGACACTGCTTCATATTTAACATTAGATCTA
This sequence comes from Siphamia tubifer, assembly GCA_020466265.1. Lineage (NCBI taxonomy): Eukaryota > Metazoa > Chordata > Actinopteri > Kurtiformes > Apogonidae > Siphamia > Siphamia tubifer. The sequence goes on along the minus strand of CM035792.1, from coordinate 5,354,601 downwards.
ACGTGTGACATTTGGTCGTTGTGCGACGTCACATGAGTGACGTCATACGTGGTCGAATATTGAAATGGACATATGTGAAAAACAGGACCCAGGATTTCTGGGAATTTTTTTAAACCCTCTAAGGGATTGTTAATGAGCCATAAAATAAATGGTTAGTGAACACTAAAGAGGTTCTGAACATCCAGATCCAAACCTGGGCAGATGGTGCTGCTTCACTGGTCTGAGCTCTAGAACTGATCTAGTTTAATGTGTTAGCGTTAGCATTAGCACAGAGTGCTGCTGCTTCACTGGTCTGAGCTCTAGAACTGATCTAGTTCCTCATTAAATCAGTTAAATGTGCGTGAACAGTTAAACTAAATGTGCTCAGACAAATTTCCCTTTTTGAGTTCCTCTTTCTTTCTGACTTTATTGGCGAAGCTTTGACCCTTCGATCTCGCCATTATATTTTCATAATTTTTTATCATATTTACAAGATATTTTGATCATATTTCCACATTTTCATCATGTTTCCATTATATATTTGTCTTATTTCCATCATATTTGTTGTATTTACTTCACATTTTCCTCATATTCTCATAGTTTTGTCATATTTAGATCATATTTCCATTATATATTTGTAATATTTCCCTTATATTTAACACATTTCCATCATATTATAATGGTAAATTCTTCATATTTTCCTTAATTCCTCATTAAATCAGTTAACTGTGTGTGAACAGTTAAAGTCCATGTGCTCAGACAAACTTCACTTTTCTTCTTCAGCTGAATGTGGACTTTTTCTTTTTTTTTTACTCTTTGTCCTTTTCCTTTCTTTTCTTTATTGGTGAAGCTTTGACCCATCGCTCTCTCCTTCTCATTTTTCAAAGTAGATTTTCTCTCTTAAGTGTTCTGCTCTCTCTCTCTCTCTCTCTCTCTCTCTCTCTCTCTCTCTCTCGCTCTTTCTGCTTTTATCTGCTTTTTTGTGTCACTTCAGAGCGACAGATTTAAGGTGGATTTAAGGTGGACTCTTTAAGCTGAGCCTCGTCAGAAGCAGAGTTTCAACATTTAACCACACATTTCTCTACTTTCCTTTCTTCTTATTCACACAGGGACGCGTCGGTGTGAGAATAAACCCCTGCAGAGGAAGAGAAGGAACTCAGTAAAGTACTCTATTACTGCTGCACACTGTGACGGCACACTCTGATCAGATCAAATACAAATGAGGTGAAGAAAACAAACGTCCTGGGTGTGTTTAGTCGCTCTTCACTTTACAGGATCGGATCGAGACACTCAAACTGAAAGGACTCAGTGGTAAAAAGTCCTGAACTCCATTTGTTTTAACACTTTAAGTAGAAAGTGTTTGTAAAACTTACTCCCACACACACACAAGGGTTCAGTATCCGCAGTACCCCAGTGACCTTTGACCTCTGTGACTGTTCCCCAGTGACCTTTGACCTCTGTGACTGTTCCCCAGTGACCTTTGACCTCTGTGACTATTCAGTAGATTGACCTTTGACCTCTGTGACTGTTCAGTAGATTGACCTTTGACCTCTGTGACTGATGCCTAGAGCAGTGTTTCCAAACCCTGGTCCTCGAGGCACACTCTCCTGTATGTTTTAGACGTTTCCCTCTTTGAACACACCTGACGGTCATTATCATTCTTCTGCAGAGCTGGATGATAGGATGATCATTTCAGTCAGGTGTGATTGAAGAGAGAAATGTCTAAAACATGTATGACAGTGTGCCTTGAGGACCAGGGTTGGGAAACACTGCCCTAGGGTGACCTTTGACCTCTGAAAATTTGACTAAAATAAAATACATTTAAAATATATATATTAAATTTTTATTTATTTACTTTTTTAAAAAATCATTATTATTTTGTGTTTATTCATTCATTTGTATTTATCATTTAATGTAATATTGTAATAGTTTTTATTTTTCCACCTCTGTCCCTCTCTAACGCAGACACCCTTATTCATGCTTTCATCACCTCCAGACTCTACGACTGCACTGACCTTCTATACGGTTTACCCTCCAAACTACTCAAACTCCAGCTCATTCAGAACTCTGCAGTTCGTGTCCTCGCCCACACCCACACCCACACCCTCACCCACACCCACACCCACACCCACACCCTCACCCACACCCACACCCACACCCTCACCCACACCCACTCCCGTCCTCCAACACTGGTTCCTCGTCGAACACAGACTTACATTTAAGATCCTCCTCCTCACCCATAAAGCATTCCATCACCAGGCCCCGCCCCCCTACCTCACTGACCTCCTGCAGCCTCCCATCCTCTTCCTCGTCCCATCGCCTAAAACCAAACACCGACCCTTTACTGGAAGTCACTCCTCCAACCATCCGTCACTGTTCCAACCTCAACACTTTTAAATCCCTTTTAAAAACTCATATTTAAGACGGGTTTTAATGTTTGATTACTTTTATGTTTATGTCAGTTTTTAATGTGTGATTCATCTGTTTGTTTTTTTATTGTAGTTGGAGTCTTATTGTTCTATTTTTACTTCATGTAAAGCATCTTTGAGTGCCATGAAAGGTGTTATACAAATAAAAACATATTTTTGTTATTTTATTACATTTTTATTAAAAAAAAGAAGAAGATGATGTGTTTACATTCACTATCCAATGGCTACTTGATTAAAAACATGGTCCTTATGAGGCCTTTGTGTGTGTGTTTGTGTGTTTGTGTGTGTTTGCGTGTGTCTGTGTCTGTGTGTTTGTGTGTGTCTGTGTGTTTGTGTGTGTGTGTGTGTGTTTGTGTGTGTCCTAACTGAAGTGGATTCTATTTTTCTCTCTTCTGACCTACATGTTCCGTCTTTGGCTCAGTTTGTTTATTCGCCTTCGTTCTCGTGGTCATGTGACCAAAGAGCTCATTAAAAGAAAAAGTCAGAAAACGTCTGCGCAGCAGGAAGTAGATGAACGATGATCGGGGTCATGACCTTTACTGTCCGACATATGAGAAAGCATGTTCTAATTGACCCAGAATGCTGACACAGAACGCTAACCCTGACACAGAACGCTAACCCTGACACAGAACGCTAACCCTGACACAGAACGCTAACTCTGACACAGAACACTAAAAGAACGCTAACCCTGACGCAGAACTCTAACCCTGACGCAGAACTCTAACCCTGACGCAGAACGCTAACGCTAACCCTGACGCAGAACGCTAACCCTGCCGCAGAACGCTAACCCTGCCGCAGAACGCTAACCCTGACGCAGAACGCTAACCCTGACGCAGAACGCTAACCCTGACACAGAACGCTAACCCTGACACGGAACACTAACAGAACGCTAACCCTGCCGCAGAACGCTAACCCTGCCGCAGAACGCTAACCCTGACGCAGAACTCTAACCCTGACGCAGAACTCTAACCCTGACGCAGAACGCTAACGCTAACCCTGACGCAGAACGCTAACCCTGCCGCAGAACGGTAACCCTGGCGCAGAAGGCTAACCCTGCCGCAGAAGGCTAACCCTGCCGCAGAACGCTAACCCTGACGCAGAACGCTAACCCTGACACAGAACGCTAACCCTGACACAGAACACTAACAGAACGCTAACCCTGACGCAGAACGCTAACCCTGACGCAGAACGCTAACCCTGACGCAGAATTCTAACCCTGACGCAGAACGCTAACGCTAACCCTGACGCAGAACGCTAACCCTGACACAGAACACTAACAGAACGCTAACCCTAACACAGAACGCTAACCCTGACACAGAACGCTAACCCAGACACAGAACGCTAACCCTGACGCAGAACGCTAACCCTGACACAGAATTCTAACCCTGACGCTGAACGCTAACCCTGACGCAGAACTCTAACCCTGACGCAGAACGCTAACCCTGACGCAGAACGCTAACCCTGATGCAGAACGCTAACCCTGACGCAGAACGCTAACCCTGACGCAGAACGCTAACCCTGAGGCAGAACTTCTAACCCTGACGCTGAACGCTAACCCTGATGCACAAGTGGAACTAAAGTGAGATTCTAGTAAAAAGAAGGAAAACAGGTTAGTGTAACTTTCTCCCAGACAGAGGAGGTGAAAATAGGGATGATGAAACATAAAGAAGAGGTGAACATAGGAAAGAGGAGGTGAATATAGGAGAGAGGAGGCGTGTAAAGGAAAGTGTAGTCATGTATAGGAGAGAGTGAGTGTACAGACGGATGAGGAGGCGTATAGAGGAGAGGAGGCGACTGGGGAGCAGGAGGCGCACAGAGGAGGAGGGAAGGTTGTAGCGTTCTGACTTTGTGGTCCTCTGGGGGAGGAGACGCTGTAGTGCTGCGGGGGAGGTGACTGCCGCCACTGCAGCAGGAGGAGGAGGAGGTGCTCTGTGTCACCATATATGCGTGGGCTCCGCCCCCGGCTTCGTCCTTGTCTCCACAGCGACCCCTGACCCCTGGGCCTGGGTGATGCTGCGGCCTGCCAGCAGAATGACGGATGTTCAGGTGTGAGTGTGAACGTGGCGGCGCCTCCTCTGACCCACTTTGCTTTAATGTGAGTCTAATTTTAACTTATTACGCCATTAATTGTAAATAACGAACCAGCTGTTTGTGACGAGTTCAGCATCTTTGGGCTGTTTGAAGAATAAATACGATAATAAAGTCGAGTCTGGAAAAGAAAAAGCATAATTTAACTGAATACAATGATGCATTTAGTAAGACAAAATGTTTTCAGCTCTAAAAAATAAGATAAAAACTGAAAAAAACTTAAAAAAAAGTGGAAACACGTTTCTAGCGACTTTCCAAAAATGTTTTAGACCAAAGGTCACATCCCTCATTATTTCTTTACATTTTTGGTTAAAAGAGTATGTATTGCGATGTTGAATTACACTTTCTTTATCAAAATCCTAATATTTTATCATTTCTATAGATTATGATTCATGGTACTGTCTAACCTGCATGTTGTCCTTTAAATACCCATATGTGTCTGACTTCAGAGGAAACAGGAAGTGATGGTATGTTACTTGGCTTGCGATAACCAATCACATCGCAGTCCAGAACTGGCCTACAGTTGAGCGTTTCTCAGTGTTATGTTGAAATAAACTACAGAAGGAAAACAAATCCTCCTCTGTTTCCATCTGCATGTTTTTTTTCTTATATTAATTATCATTTTGCTTCAGACAGGAGTCACATGACCACATCACATGACGCCTGCAGCTCGTCTTGTCTCAGTTTTTTTGGAACGAGGTGAGTGTTGGTGTCAGTGGGGATTCGTTTTCAGGGTCAGCGGCCAAATCTCAAACAGATGGTCTGATCCAGGATGAGCCCAGCGCCTCCTGCTGGTAGATGGGCTGCGGCAACTAACCCCCCCCCCCCCCCGCCACACACACACACACACACACACACATACACACTTCTCCTCATCTCTAACATTCTAACTTTCTGCTCCTTATCAGATCTTCAGTTTCCCTTTTTACCCACTTCACAGATTCTCCCATAAATGCCTCATTTCATTTTTTTTTTTTTTTTGCTGAGGATGAGTGGTTACCATGGATACGTCATAATCTTCTACAACACTGGTTCAGCAGTAAAACCCATGGAGTTAGATCAATGAGAGTTTGACGGAAACACTTTAGTTTCAGTTAATGGTAGATTTTACTGGACAAAAATCCCTTTTTTCTTCAGTTTTTCATATATTCACTTATAACCAGAGTAAATAACAAACTACTGTTAATAACAGATTTTACTGCAGATACAGTTTTTGTCTCAAACCATATTAACATTCTCTGATCTGCACACACAAACGATGAAAATTCCACATGATAGCATGAAGAAAGTCAAATGTAATGTTATTCTATTGTATTCTAGATGCAACGTCACCATGATGTTTAAAGCTAATGGTTAATGAATTAAATATTCGAAAATACCTGGTTTTTACCGAAAAATCTAAATCCACAGGATAATATTATGATCAGTAGTGATCAATAATTTAAGCAAAGGTTAAAGACGGAGAAAAGGTCATTAGTGAAGTGACACAAAAGCAGCTCTGGGTCTTTAAGGGTTCATTTTAAGGGTTTTCTGAAGTTTTACCTAGAAAAATAAAAAGACAGTAGTAGTAGTGTGATTGTTGAATTTAGTGCTTAAAGAATACATCACTGTGGTGGACGTTAGCGTCACATTCACTCCTCACATGGTTCCTACTGCACTGTCGGAATGTAAACTCAAAGCTTCCATAGAACTACTCTGTGGGAAAGCGCTTTTTATTATGATTGACAGGTGTTTAATTACAACACAACCTCCCTCTGGCTCCGCCCACATCCTCCTCCTCTCCTCCTTCCTCTTCTGTTCCTCTTCCACTACTCCTGTCCTCCACCTTTCTCCTCTTCCTCTTCTCCTTCCTCCTCACATCTCATCTCCTCATCTGCTTTTTTTTTGGGGGGGGGGGGGGGGTCAGTATCAGTATCATTTTCACTGATACTGTGAAAATGACGTCCTTTATAAGGAGTCTCATTGAGCGGACTCAAACCAAACACTGGTTGGTGGTGGTGGTGGGGGTGGGGGGGGGTCCTGATGCTGGTCCAGAGTCTTGAACTCTGCTGCCCCCCCCTCCACTTCAGATTTTATTGATCATTTCTTTCCTGTTCAGATAAACTTTAACACTTTTATTTCAAAGTAGATTCTGTTGATGAAAATTCACTTCAATACACGCATCTTCACACGTTCATCTGAATTATTTCAGCTTTTTTCATCTGCACGTGGAGAAAAAATATCATTCCTTAAGTTGCAGAAAATGTGAATTTATTTTCACTTTGTAAAATATGTAGAAAATGAAGATGTTTGGTCCTGATATTTTCATTTAAATCTCCTCAATTAAGAGCAGGTTGTTTAGACAGTAAAAAAAAAACATTAACATTGAAATGTGGTTTAATCCAAACTCATAATAAAGTCAGTATTAAAACAAGCTGAGTTCATACATGTTATGAAGTCTCCATTAACAGAGCTAATTAGTTTTAGCACCAAAAGGAGCCAGACTAACTTCTACTGTTAAGGACGGAGGACAGGTTTAAACTTTTAAAATAATAATAATTACAAAAGGAAGAAAGAAAATAATAAAATAATTAATGTCTCAATGATGAGAAGTTATAAAAAAATGTTTTATAGTGAGATAAGTCTGAGGCAAAAATAAACAGTAGTTCTTTGTGGAGGAAACTTCCTATCATCAACAGTCACTTTTCAATCAAATAAATGATAAAAAAAAAAACCCTCCAATTTAATAAAGGTGGAAGAAAGTACAAGTGTGTAATGGATGGATGGAATGAATGAATGGATGGATAGTTGATCTGAAGTGAAAGCTGGACTTAAACTCCCTCAGAGGATTCTACTCCCTGGTTTGACACCCCCCCCCCCCCCTCCCACCTGCCCCCCTCTCTTTAATGTCAGACATGTGGTATCGTTCTAATGCTATTGTGAGTCCAATCTGCTTAGAGACCTGAGTGTGTGTGTGTGGGGTTTTTTTTTTGGGTGGGGGGGATCATCTGCGGATGACGGCTTAATCCAATCACAGACAGAGGATCACAGGAAGCCGATTCGATGCGGCCTGGAACAGAGCATCATCACCACGGCAACGGAACCTGTTTACAGACACAGTACCATCACCACGGATATGGAACCTGTTTATGAACGTACTATCATCACCATGGCAACGGAATCAGTTTACAGATGTAGCGACTCCAAAGCATTTCACACACAGTTACATGCATGTTAGAAATTCCAATTATCGTCATATTCCAAACTGAACTGGAGTTTCCCAGAAGTCTGAGTTTACAAGCTAGCAAGATAAATTTAAATTACTGTTCCACTCCCAGACACTGGGTGGCGCTACATGTCCTTTTGACCCGCAACTGACAATTTTTTAAACTAGCCTGCCCGCAACTCGGACCGCAAGAAATATTTGAAAAGGACGGACCCAATCTGCCTCTGGACGCACATTTTTAAAAAGTAGTCAATGGTCTTTATGAACATCACATGACCTTTGACCTTACTCACATATCTGAACCCGCTTTATCCTCACTAGGGTCACGGGGGACTAATCGAGCTACAATGGGTGAAGGTGGGGTACACCCTGTATGAGTCTGCAGTTCATCTCAGAACTGAACATATATAGACAAACAATCACTGTCACATTCACAACTATGGGTGATTTAGATTAACTAGTTAACTAGTTAACCTATCAGTGCATGTGTTTGGATGGTGGGAGGAAACTGGAGTAGCTGGAGAAAACCCACATGCAAACTCCACACAGAATGGTCTGGTGTGGGGTTCGAACCAGGATCCTTCTCACTGTGAGGCACGAGTGCTAACCACCGCCCCACATGCATTTATTTATATCTTACAATTCCATGTCATTGTTTGTACATTAATATGTTAAGAAAATATGTTTGTTCTGCTTCATCATTCAAAAGTTATCAACGCTAACGCAGCATCTAAACCAGGGGTGGACAACCTGTAACACCCAAAGACACATTTGAACCTGGTTTCCATGGAAATGAAAACACTGGGAGCCGCTCATCATCTTTAAAAATCTCAGCAAATGTGTCCCAAACCTGACTGTATATGTTTGGATGTGTCTGGAGCTCCCTCTCTTGCTCCCTCCATACCATAGGATACTGACGACGCTGTACGTCACCTTCACAGAAATTCAGTTAATAAAGTGTATTTACAGGTTATTTTAATGTTTATCTCAAACGACAAATGACCCCAACGACTGCAACCTGAATATCATTAAAAATATTTACTCAATATTAACTACAGCTGCTCACTCACTTTTGATCACATATATATATATATATATATATATATATAAATAAAAATTTCCTCTCGCCCCACCTGGCCGGTGTCTCCTTCAGACTCGGGTCCTCTACCAGAGGTCTGGGAGCCTGAGGGTTCTGCGCAGGATCTTAGCTGTTCCTAGCAATGCGTTCTTTTGTACAGAGATCTCTGATGTTGTTCCTGGTATCTGCTGGAGACATTCTCCCAGCTTGGGGGTCACTGCCCCTAGCGCTCCGATCACTACTGGTACCACTGTTATATATATATATACACACACACACATGTGTGTGTGTATGAACCTTTTCTGAAAAGTGATAGTTTTATGTCCCCCAATAAAAAACAGAAGATGGAGGATGAAGACAAGGAAAGAGGAGAAGAGGAAAAAAGAAGACAAATTTAGAAAATGAGAAGAAGGAGGAGGTGGAGGACGACAACCACAAGTTGACAGTTTATTGTCCTTTTCTCTTCCTCCTCCTCCTCCTCCTCCTCCTCCTCCTCCTCCTCCTCCTCTTCCTCCTCCTTAATCCTCTTGTAGCATAAATCACAGTTTAATTAGCTGAATCCCAGCTAACGACCTCCTCCCCCCGGATTACCTGCCGGTGTCCGTCTAATCCCCTCCACACACACCCCCCCCCTTTAAGCTGCACATCTCCATATGTTTGACGTTCTCCTTAGTTTTAGTTTTTCACTCCACATATTTTCCATCTATCGTGTTTTTCTTCCATTTATCGCTGGTTGTTTTTTTTTTATTTCATTCTAACAAAGAACTTTTCATTTTTTTACCCTCGTACTTTTCATTTCTATATTTCCCTTGAACATCAGACTCAAGTCGTCCATGTTATTCTCATTCATGGTCTATTTTTCTTCTTTTCAACAATAATATTTCTTTTTCTGCATTTTTTAACTTTTTTCTATTTTCTTTTTTATTTATATTTTTTTCACAATATACATTCACAAGATATATTTGAAAAACAAATCTAGAATTGTAATATTGGGGTGCATGCCTGTGACCTCAAATGAAAATAATATTGTGATAGTCGTTTTTAATAAACTTTCTCAATTTTAATGCTGACAAAAACAAACAAACAAATAAAAAAAAAAAAAACACTGATTCCAAATGTTTCTAAACAAAAATAAGTGTAAAAAGTGGATGAAGCTAAAGCTGGTGAACCTTGTGGGGTCGTTGTCCTCACAGAGCCAGGACATTGACAGCAGGATGACGTCTGGTCCCCATTAGGCCCCGAGTCTTTGCTTTACGGGATTAAGGTGAGATTATGGGTTTGAAAGAGGACGAAGAAAAACCTACGGCTAATCCACACTGACCCTCGTTTAATCCAGTTATTAGACAAGAATTAACCGAACTATCCTTCCTAAGTTAATAAGGTTGTTTTCCATCCAGAACCTCCACCAGCAGAAGGAGGTGCAAGAGGAGGAAGAGGGGGAGGAAGGAATAATAATGAATCACAGACAGAATAATTAAACACAAAATCAATTAAATGTTATATATATATATATATATATATATATATATATATATATATATATATATATATATATATATATATATATATATATATATATATATATATATATATTTTTTTTTTTAGGTCGACATGGTGGTGCAGTGGTTAGCACCCTTGTTTACATGTTCTCCTCGTGTCTGTGTGGGTTTTCTCCAGTTTCCTTCCACCATCCAAACACATGCACTGATAGGTTAACTGGTTAAATTGTTCATAGGTGTGAATGTGACAGTGATTGTTTGTCTGTATATGTTCAGCCCTGAGATGAACTGGAGACTCATACAGGGTGACCTCTGACCCCGCCTTCAGCCATTGGAGCTGGATTAGGCTCCCAGTGACCCTAGTGAGGATAAAGCGGGTTCAGATGATGAGTTAATAAATCAATATAATTAATTACAAAAAATAATACATATATGTATATATACATATAAACACAAATAAATAAAAAGTAATTACAAATAAAATAAAAAATAATTGCAGGACCTGCGATGTGACTACTGCACACATGATGCCGATGCCGAAAAATCTGAATTCTAACTTTAATTCTTTCTTGTAATTCTGAGATTAAAGTCAGAATTTTTTTTTCCTCAGAGTTCTTTTCCATGGTGTACTGGTATTTGTTCACTTTTATCACACATTTGTAGAGTTTTGGCTTCATTTGTACCTCATTCTTTCTGGATTTTTCCCATTTTATTCTCACTCTACATGTTTTTGTACATTTTATCCTCTGAATAATTGAGGTAAAACTGTATTTGACACCAGTTGTGTATTAAACAGTTTCTATCAGTTGACGGTTTTGGTCGTGGGTGAATATTTGGTGAAATGTCTTTTTGTCCAACACCTGAGAACATCTACCATCTCTTTCAGCCTGCCCTGTGGCACCATGGGAAATAGCGATAATGCTGCTAATTGACGGACAGTGTTCATCAATCAGCCGTGTGTTGAGTGACAGGTCAGGAAATGCTCGACTACGTTCACGGTTAATGAGGAACAATCCTGGTGTAGGAGTGGCGGTGCGGCCTAAGCTGCTGGTTAATTACTCACAGTATTAATCTGCAGGTTTAATGAGCGATCAAGGATCTGGAATGGCAAGCGCCAGCATGTGAGCGGTGCACATGCCACGCCAACACACCTTAAGCCTTTGTTAATCTGGGAGTCCGCTGCCGCCAACGCCACCACCAATGCTGCCGCCAACACCACCACCAATGCTGCCGCCAACTCCACCACCAATACCAACGGCAGCACCAACACCGTGAAAGCTGCCAAAAACGCCACCGCTACCTCCAATGCCAAAGTCACTAACAGCACCAATGTTGCCTCCAATACCAACACCAACGCCATCAACACCAACGGCGCTATGACTGACAATTTTCCAGTTCGCAGCCGAATCGACTGACTGACAAGAGCAAAATGTAGAAGGAAACGGAAGCATGATTCAACTGCACAACTGTAAGGGAGGGGGTGAGGAGGAGGGAGGGTGGTGGTGGTGGTGGTGGTGGGGGCACCGGAGACAATAGCACAATCTATAATTTACACAAGTGTTTGACATGAACAATGAACGTTAGAGTTCAGTGATGATATAAGAAACAAAATGGAATAGACTGGTCTGGTCTGGATGGTGGTCTAAGGGGGCCCTGGTTCCTGGTCTAGTCTGGTCTGGTCTACTCTACTCTACTCTAGTCTAGTCTAGTCTGGTCTTGTCTAATCTTATCTGGTCTGGTCTAGTCTAGTTTGGTCTAAATGTTGGTCTATGGTGGTCCTGGTCCCTGGTCTGGTCTGGACCCTTTAGTGTGTAAACAAACCTAGTGCTGATGTCACCTCACTCCCTGTCTGTGGTTTCCATAGCGATGCCTCCCCTCTGAGGGTCTGTGCAGGACGTGGCTCAGACCCTTCGGGGCGTGTGTTTACCTGCTCCTCCGCTCCCGCAGTAACACTCTGACATCACCTCATCACGCCCGCGCCGCCAGCCACCTCCCATGATGCAATGCAGCCTAGCAACCAGACCTGTGGCTAACTCCCCCGCCGCGGCCGCGCTCTCTTTGGACTGTTTCCCGGGGGTCACGGCCTCACCTCACCCCCCACCGACCCAACCATCTGGCCTGTAGACGGCGGACCGGAGCGGGCCGAGCCAGAACGCGGTGGGGGGCCGGCTTTAGAGCAGCCGCTTTTAGCTCCGCCTCCTGTTCAGAGGCAGCATACACTTTGATCTAAGATAAAGTCACATGTGGTGACCTTTGACCTGGGGTGGCACAGCTGACCCAGGTGGTTCGGGAAAGAAGGAAGTGATTCCTGGTGGATGAAGAACTGAACCATTTAACTCCTGAGGCCATCCATCAAAAAATAACAGAAGCAAGAAAATGAACAAAATATATTAAAATAAAAACAACAAAATAAATAACATGAATGAAGTAAAACACACGTTGAAGAAAAATATAACAAAATTAAATTAAAATGTAGAAAAATAAACAAAATAAGCAAAAACATTAACAAAAACAAAGTGATCAATAAAAAAACACCTAAAATGAATAATAAATATTTCACATATTCTACCTTTCACATTAAAATAAAGTATTTCACATTAACAAATCTGTCTGTTTCACATTAAAATAAAGTATGTTTCTTTCACGTTAAAATAAATTCTGTCTATTACACATTGAAAAAAAGTCTGATCCTTTCACATTCAAATAAAGTGTATTTTACATTAAAACAAACATATTTGAGTGAACAGTCAGTAAAGGGTTAATAAACACAAATGTGCGTGTCATTATTTTCCACATGAATCTGTGCGTCTCGGTTTAAAAGCGACCTGTGTTTTTCTAATTAATTGTGAGATTTCGACTCCTCGGCGAGTTGCAGCCTCTGCAGCGCTGCCAGCATGAGGCCGCTTTCATTTGGCTCCTGAAACATCGCAGTCATCAACAAATACGGGACGTTACTTTCATCATTTATATATATATATATATATATATATATATATATATATAGTTGTTTTTTTAAAAAAGCACAATTTAATTTCCTTCCAATTAAAATCTTAAACTTTTGAAAAGAGCCACTATGAAGAGATTAGGAGTCACTTTTCACAAGTTTTAACTCCTCTGGAGTTCACAGCTGTTCTGACGCTTACATATCCCCAAGAAAAAAACGAGATAATTGCTAAATGAAGATCTAAGCCACGAGGAAACATCACCAATAATTTTAAACCTTTAGCGTTAGGTGCTAATTTAGCATCAAACGCCTGAAAAATAAACTGTGTGAAATAAAACTGCAGCTGTTCAAGTGTTTGGAAATAGGATAAAATTATATATATATAGTGTTTTTAAAATAATGTATATACAGTATGTCATTAAAATAATGTATATGTCACAGTAGAGATGGTGATTCAGTCAAATGGAGAATTCTCCTAGTAGAGTTGGCAATTGCAATCTACTAGGAATATTGCTAATTGAGCTCTAACTCACTAAGAAAAAGTTTAATAATTCAATCAAAGGTAGTCAAGATAGTCAAACAAGTAAATGTTCACATACCAAAAAGGTGAGAATATAACTGTTAAATGAAGTGGAACACCTCGAGAATTTAAATAACAAAACTAATTGCAACATGAAGAGTATAATTGATTAATATAGTGTTCTTATATGGATAATTTGAACATTACAAAATTGTGTAATGAAAATTATGATGTAAAAAAAAGCAACATCTGGTCTTGTCATTTATATTGTCCACTATTACTGAATTATGTAAATGTGATATGTTAATTACAACTATTGTTACTAGGGATACTTTTCATATTTTTAGAGTTCCCTTTTATACAGTTTTCACTTGCTATCTCATCTCGGACAATAGGTAGTCACAACTTGAGCTGGAGGGCAGGAAGTAACCATGGAGACTGTCGCTATGGAGGAAACCACTGAAGACAGTGTTTATTGTATGGATTTAGATCCAGTGTTGAAACACAGATACATACAGTTAAGTTAAAAATGTATTGGACGTGACCCGTATCTTATGAAAATTAAGGAGTTTTCGACAGAACCCAAAGATTTTCCAACAATCTGTGCTGTGGACATTACTAACTACCTGGTCCTGCAGACATCCTACTACACCTGCAGCAGATGAAAGACAAGAAGAGTTTGGAGACATAGAACTGTTTTATCAGCAGGTGGGTCCGCAACCTCGGTACCAAAAGGCTCAGTGAGAATTATGGTTTGGTCTTCAACAAGGTGAGTGTTTTATTTGTAAAGATGTATTGCATGTTTGTTTACATTACTGCTAGCTGCTAGCAGTAGCGACAAATATCAACAAACATGCAACACATCTTGATGTGTATAGGTAAAACATTAAAACAGTGTAAAATTAACATTTAACCACAAAATAATGACATTTAGCACATCCACAAAAAAGTTAGCTTTGAAACATACCTCTGACGAAGTGGTCGCTGCAGACATGGGCATTAGCATTAGCATTAGCAGACTCTGCTCCTCCTGACCACAAATGCAGATTTAAAAGCCACTTTTTCTGTGAGATTTTTCCATTTCTCACCTTTGTGAATGACAATCTTTGGTACTCTCGAAAATTATTTTCCTTCTTGATTAGTTCCTTCACAATTGGCGCAGCCGTAAACTACACAAAACAGACATTTCCCCAATGGAAAACTCACTTGACTTCACTTCCTGCCCTCCAAAAATTGCGTCCTGACTATATAGCAATGTGACGTCATGTGAAACCAACCTATTGCCAATTCTCCTAGGAGAGATAGCAACTGAGATTGAATTTAGTTAGGATTTCAATCTACCCTAGGGGAGATGCAAATTGCCAACTCTACTAGGAGAATTGTCAATTCTTGTCAATTCCACTGCCATCTCTACTGTGACACACACACACACACATATATATATATATATATATATATATATATATATATATATA
>CM035792.1:5306884-5334384 GCA_020466265.1 Siphamia tubifer | reverse complement strand
TGATAAAAAGACCATCTGAGCATGTGCATCCTCCTCGAACATCAGTAATCCCCCGTTAGCGGTGTTGTCTTGGTTACTGGTGAGCAGCGGCGCCGTAACATGTGACCTCAGATTTATGTGGATTACAGATTATGGGTCTGAATGTGGATAATCCAACACAAAAGCAGGTGGAGCTGCACTCAACATGCATTAGAGCAGGAAATACATCTGTCTGCACACCAGGAAATAGACACACCCACCTACACTAACCCTGTACAGGAAGTGGACACACCCACCTACACTAACCCTGTACAGGAAGTGGACACACCCACCTACACTAACCTGTACAGGAAGTGGACACACCCACCTACACTAACCCTGTACAGGAAGTGGACACACCCACCTACACTAACCTGTACAGGAAGTGGACACACCCACCTACACTAACCCTGTACAGGAAGTGGACACACCCACCTACACTAACCCTGTACAGGAAATAGACACACCCACCTACACTAACCCTGTACAGGAAGTGGACACACCCACCTACACTAACCTGTACAGGAAGTGGACACACCCACCTACACTAACCCTGTACAGGAAGTGGACACACCCACCTACACTAACCCTGTACAGGAAGTGGACACACCCACCTACACTAACCTGTACAGGAAGTGGACACACCCACCTACACTAACCCTGTACAGGAAATAGACACACCCACCTACACTAACCCTGTACAGGAAGTGGACACACCCACCTACACTAACCTGTACAGGAAGTGGACACACCCACCTACACTAACCTGTACAGGAAGTGGACACACCCACCTACACTAACCCTGTACAGGAAGTGGACACACCCACCTACACTAACCTGTACAGGAAGTGGACACACCCACCTACACTAACCCTGTACAGGAAATAGACACACCCACCTACACTAACCCTGTACAGGAAGTGGACACACCCACCTACACTAACCTGTACAGGAAGTGGACACACCCACCTACACTAACCTGTACAGGAAGTGGACACACCCACCTACACTAACCCTGTACAGGAAGTGGACACACCCACCTACACTAACCTGTACAGGAAGTGGACACACCCACCTACACTAACCCTGTACAGGAAATAGACACACCCACCTACACTAACCCTGTACAGGAAGTGGACACACCCACCTACACTAACCCTGTACAGGAAATAGACACACCCACCTACACTAACCCTGTACAAGAAGTGGACACACCCACCTACACTAACCTGTACAGGAAGTGGACACACCCACCTACACTAACCCTGTACAGGAAGTGGACACACCCACCTACACTAACCCTGTACAGGAAGTGGACACACCCACCTACACTAACCTGTACAGGAAGTGGACACACCCACCTACACTAACCCTGTACAGGAAGTGGACACACCCACCTACACTAACCCTGTACAGGAAGTGGACACACCCACCTACACTAACCCTGTACAGGAAGTGGACACACCCACCTACACTAACCCTGTACAGGAAGTGGACACACCCACCTACACTAACCCTGTACAGGAAGTGGACACACCCACCTACACTAACCTGTACAGGAAGTGGACACACCCACCTACACTAACCCTGTACAGGAAGTGGACACACCCACCTACACTAACCCTGTACAGGAAGTGGACACACCCACCTACACTAACCCTGTACAGGAAGTGGACACACCCACCTACACTAACCTGTACAGGAAGTGGACACACCCACCTACACTAACCTGTACAGGAAGTGGACACACCCACCTATACTAACCCTGTACAGGAAGTGGACACACCCACCTACACTAACCCTGTACAGGAAGTGGACACACCCACCTACACTAACCCTGTACAGGAAGTGGACACACCCACCTACACTAACCCTGTACAGGAAGTGGACACACCCACCTACACTAACCTGTACAGGAAGTGGACACACCCACCTACACTAACCCTGTACAGGAAGTGGACACACCCACCTACACTAACCCTGTACAGGAAGTGGACACACCCACCTACACTAACCTGTACAGGAAGTGGACACACCCACCTATACTAACCCTGTACAGGAAGTGGACACACCCACCTACACTAACCCTGTACAGGAAGTGGACACACCCACCTACACTAACCCTGTGTAGGCTGTACAAGGATAAAGCTAAAGACCAGTTATTTAAAGATGATAAACCACTGAACTAAAGCCATTTTGTTCATAAAATCCACAAATGTGAATGAGACAAAGCGAAAGTGAAGAGTAAAGTTTATCTGACGTGTTGAGTTTAATCTTCTGAGGAAACACACACACCCACACACTAACACTAACACACACCGGTGCCATGTGGGTGTGAAGCATGTGTGAATAATTGTGTTTACAGACGGTGAACGTACGACCTGTGGGTTAGAAATTAGCGTCAGACGCTGTGGAGTCAGAGCGCTGTGGAGTCAGAGCATCGTGACATTTACACCCAGACCATGTTCGTCTTATTTCCACCTCCATATTTCCGTCAGTTTGTGATATTTCACTTAATTTGGTTTAATTAGTGTAAGTGGGAACGAGGTGTTCACAGCCAACGCGGAAAAAGCAGCGCCGGCATGACTGAGTTTGGATGTGGCTATAATGACTCATTTATTTGAGAAAAGAAGGAAGATGAGTTTTTATTTTTCCTGAGGGAGAAAAGATGTCAAAGAAAACACTAAAAAAGACAGTAACAGACAGTTCTCATCCAAGTTTGTACATCACAGACACATGATGTGGCAAATATTCACTCAAACCTCCCATGTTACGACAATTACTACTTAAAATACGTTACAAAACAAGTACAAGAGAGGTGGAAAAAGTACTGACGTTCTATCCTGAAAAAGTCAAAATTATGAGATAAAAAAATGCAGAATTGTTGGAAAAGAGTTTTTTTTTTAGATGAAATGACAATTGAGATAAAAAGTCACAATTATGAGATAAAAAAACAGAAATAAAAGATAAGAAATGCATTATTATTAAACTGAGAGTCAAAATTCTGAGAAGAAATGGCACAATGATGAGAACAAGACATAAATGAGACTAAAAAATACATAGTTGTAAGAAAAGAGTCAACATTATGATGTAAAAAGTCATAAATATAATCTAAGAAATGCAAAAATTTCGATGGATGGACAGACAGACAGACAGACAGACAGACAGACAGACAGACAGACAGACAGACAGACAGACAGATTCATAAACACATGTATTTCTGTTTAAAATCTTCCCACTGCAGTAAAAATAACACAGAGACGTTTCATTTTTCACTGTATCGATGGATTCCCGCTGATAAACCAGGACGCTAATAATATCTGACACTTTTTCCAGCTTTATTCTGCCTTCGCGTCACAACGTGCCAACTGTGATTAGGATACGTCAAAGAAAATCAAAGAAAAATGTTTCAGTGTCTCAATCGGCAACTGAGTAACACATCCACGTTCACAGGTATTAATTAGCAACATTAGCAACGGAAAACACATGGAAAACTTTATAAAATAATAACACAAATCAAATACCGTATGCTCCTGACTATGACGCATATTTAAAAGCCTTTCATTTTCACTAGAGGTTTGGCCTAAAATCATATTCAAATTTCATTTGGAAATTAATGAAATTTGAATAATATTTGAATATTTATTAATTATATTACTTTGAAAATGCCTCACTAACACCTTGGAATTAAAAATAAATATTATATTCAGTCCACCAGGAGGCAGTGTTCAGTCAAATATTCGGGCGTGTTTCCAACCATTACTGATAAAACATGCAGTGTGGCAGTAATGAGCATTATTAGCATCTGACACTTATGTTACATAATCTACAAACATCATCTGTTGTTCGTTGCCTTGTTGTGTGTGAAACACTGTTCCTTGGTTTTCCTGGTTGTCTGTACTGATGACAGCCTCTAAACTGTTAGCTAAACTATTAGCCTCATTGACAATCAAAAGGGAACGTTTACAAAATGACCAGGCAAAAAAATTGACACGATATGTAAAACGGTCACAGATTAGCATTACCTGCTAACTAAGTTAACTTATGACACTTATACATTTTTTGGAGTGTGAATCTCTGACGTACCTCAGTTATTGCTCTTGAATGTGCGGGACTGACCACGACCACTCGGCCATTGGTTACGTACCAGCTGGATGCTAACTTCTATAGCAGGGGTGTCAAACTCATTTTAGTTCAGGGGCCACATTCAGCTAAATTTGATCAGAAGTAGGCCGAACCACTAAAATAAAACATTAAAAAATATAAATAATAATCAACCCCAAAATGGTTGTCCATGTTTTAGAGCAAAAAAAAATAAATTAATTTACATGAGAATGTTTATATCTACAAACAATTCCTTTAAATAAAGTGAATAGCATGAACAAACTGAAATAAATGTGTAATTTTAACATTTGGCTTTAATTTGTCATTTACATGTGTATATTATACCTTACAAATACACAAAACATTTAGTAATAGGTACAACATTATTAAAATTATACTCATTTATCTTAAGACATTTTAGATTGGTCATATTTGTTCCAGTTTTTCAGATTTTTTGCAAAATTATACTTTATTTAGTGTAACTACATGAAAACATTTACAATTACTAAGATAAATAGTTTGACTTGTGAGTATTTATATGTTATTATGAAAGTGAATTGGTCTGAATGTGAAACCTCAATTAAAATTATTCATATATTAGTATAATTTTTACATTTCACTAAATCATCCTAAGACCCTTTAGCGGCCCAGATTTGGCAGGTTTGATACCCATGGTCTATAGGTTCCCAGATAAAGATGATGAACTTCACGTTCGCGATTCACATATTTACCCTGATGTAAAAAAAAAAAAAAAACACGACCAGAACTAAAAACGTTTACAACCACATTCATAAAAGTAAAATAAATAGTCCTAATGAGATGCTTAATACAGTTTTTATTAACATGGAACAGATAATAAAGCTATCTATCTTTCTATCTATCTATGACAATCATGTTTAATTTCAGATAACCTAGCATCAAAATTACATGAAAAATAATTTTTCTCTCAATAATTATCATTATTTACAGCATTTGTAAACAAGCTAGGTATGTTTTAGCTATATTTTCTTTAAAGAAAGGAAAAAAAGACCATGCTGAGAAGCTTAGCAACATGCAGCTTGAAAAATCACATTAAAATAACATATGCTAGAACAAGAAACCCAAAAATGAAAATGTTTTGTGTGTTCTACAGTGCTATAGCATCATTTGCATCTCACAACCTGCTAGCGTAACAGCCAATGTGGCATCTGTTTTTAGTTTCAGCTAATCCAAAGAAGCCAAATGAACCACTGAAATGAAAAAAAAACAAAAACATGTCTATATTGCAGAATAAAAAAAAATTTGCATCATTTACAGCATTTAGCGACAACAGCTAGGTCATTTTATGCTGCAGTTTTAGGGTGTCTGCATAAAAAAAACACTATGCTGAAAAGCTTTATCAACATGTAGCTTGAAAAATCCCAGTAAAATAACATATGAGATAACAACAAACCCAAACATAAAAGTGTTTTGTGTGTTCTACGGTGCCGCGGCGCCATTAGCATCTCACAACCTTCTTGTGCTAATTTATGAGTGACATTAGCAACACAGCAGCAGGACACTCAGAGGTCAAATAACAGACACATGATGCTAAAACCTAAGCGACCGGAGCTGCTTTAATCCCAAACTGTTAGCATTACCAAGTTTTTCAGTGTAGCGTATGGATGCTAGCATGCTAATGGGATGACAGGTGGATAAAAGGCTAACCGTAGAAGACACAGGGACCTGTTGAGTGGGCGTGTCCCCACAGAGCGGTGTGGAGTGGGCGTGTCCCCAGTCCAGCGCCTCTGTGGGTGTGTAAGTACAGCTGATGGAAGTCTGGACTCGTTCCATAATTAGGATGTTAATTGATGAAGCGCTGGGAGTTGATTATGTTTGGTATTGATCGTGTTTGTGCTGCTGAGGTCACACACCTCTTTAACAAAGGTCCACAGCGGAGGGAATTATGGGTAATCTGATTAGAAATACAAGGTTCACATTCCTGCTGACACAAGGGAGAAAATAAAGTGAATGTGTGTGTGTGTGTGTGTGTGTGTGTGTGTGTGTGTGTGTGTGTGTGTGTGTGTGCGTGCGCACTGTAAGAATCTAAATCTGTATTAGTGTAATTTCTAGCCCACATATGAGATCACACTGAAAATATGATCATTCAAGACTTTTTTTCACAATTCAACTTTTTTTCATAATTCAATAGTTTTGCAGTTGATTTTTTTTCCATAATTCAAGATTTTTTTTTTCATAATTCAACATTAGTTATTAATTTTTTTCATATTGATTTTTTGTATTCAATATTTTGCGTCATTCAAGATTTTTTTTCCATGAATTAAGATTTTTTTATTCGATTCTTTTGCTTCATTTAATGTTTTTTTCATAATTCAAGATTTTTTGCTTATTATTTTTTTGCTTAATCCAACATTGTTTTTTCATGATTCAAGATTTTTTCCCCTTTCATTTCAGATTCAGATTTAATTCAAGATTTTGATTATGATTATTATTACTACAAATGCAACAAACACACAAAATCAGATTTAGATTTTTGCAATGTCTGTGTGTGTGTGTGTGTGCAGGCATCATCTGAGCATGTGCAGTGCGTGTGCTCCTGGATGGATAGATGGAGGAGGTAAAAACAGGAGTAAGGGGTGGGGCTAGCTCAGGAGGCGGGGCTAACCCAGCGGGTCTTACCGTTCTCGGGGTGTTCCATCTCGCCGATGCTGCCGTCAGGTGTGGTGCGTTCGTAGTGATCCTCCGGCAGCGCCAGCGGCCCGATCCGAGGCCCTGATGACGACTTGGAGCTGGGCGTCTCCGACTCCTCCAGCCCGCTGTCGTAGTAGCTGTGCTGGGACGCGTCCTGCAAATCCTGCGCCTGATTGGCTGTGGAGAAGGTCACACGGCGGTGGGGAAGCTGGGAGGAAAAAGGACAGAAGAAGAAGAGGCAGAGTTTAGCAGAAGAAGAAGAATTGGGAGGAAACTGGACAGTTTTTATTCCTGTTTCATTCAGAACAAAAGGTTTGTTCCTCTTTCAGATGAACCAAGGAAACAACGAATTCCAGTTGTACATGAAAAAAAAATAATAATGGAAATTGTAATAATAAAATACAAATTAAAAAAATAAAATAATAAAATAAAACTAAATAAATACATAAAATATACAAATTTAGCCCAGCCACAATATCCCTATTCATTCCATGTATGGGTCTAGTGGTGCTTCACAGTCAGGGGAGGCGGGGCTAAAAGGTTGTCTTTCAAATCATCTGTATGCAATAGGACGGTACTACAACCAATCAGTGTAATGTTTAGAATGACGTAGTTAGAGCGCTGGAAAGTTCACAGAGGAGTCTGAAGATAGTTAGGAATGACTAAACAAAATGGTGGATTATGGAATAATCCAAATAATAAAATAATAATTAAGAAATCTGACCATGATCAGTTTCACAGGTTCCACCACCAGATTTTTTATGTATTTATTTATTGCTCAAATTACGCAAAATAAAATTATTGAATTCAGCAGTCAGCCATATTTTCGGTCCGAATATTTGATTAGAAATTATTATTATTATTATTATTATTATTATTATTATTATTATTATTATTATTATTATTATTATTATTATTATTATTATAGTTATACATTCTTCTACAGTATAACAACATTTTCACTGTAGAACATGCATTAGCATGTGTTAGCATGTGTGTTAGCAGGTGTTATGTGTTAGCACTGTCTTCCTTCAACACACTGGATAACAACAGCAGTAAAGTCAGAGTTGAACCTGTTTATTTCACCAAACCCTTGGTGACAGTTAAAGCGTGGGTTCAATAAAAGGTCAGAACAGTTTCACTCATGATGTTCACGTCCTTGGAAAATAAAATGAAAAAAAGAGTCTGTTCAGGATGAGAACGAAAAAAGAAAAAGACCTCCAATACTGCATTCAGATGTTGAAGAAAAAGCTTGTTTTTTTGTATTTTTTTTTAGTTCGACTGGATCCAATGGATTATGAAACAGTCATTCAACACCATAAACAAACAAGAACATGTAGAAAACAAAGAGTATAAAGTACAGATATTATGAACAAATGTAGGAAGGAAAAGTCCAAAGTTTTCAGAAAAATCAATAGTCCAGTAAAATACAGATACTTAAAAAAATGTCCAGTAATGCAGTACTTTTACTGCGTTACTTCCACCTCTGCATAAACACACGCCTGCAGCGTCTGTACGGCGCCGCTGCCAAACCAACTGTGTCCTAATTCAAAAACACACACCTGAGCGAAGGCCCAGCTGATAAAGAGCAGTATCCCTGGCACGGCGGATGCTCGGTCGCCATGGAAACTGTGCGGTGTCAGGACCTGCACCAGTAAAACCAGCAGATCACAGACGCAGACTCTAGTTTTAACACCTTTATCTTTTCCACTTCCACTTCCCAAACCTGTCTGTTCACCAGGGAACTTTATTTACACGCCACACGTCTGCAAACGCACGACTGGAAAGAACGAAAAAAGGAAACGGCGTCCAGGTGGGAGGGAAAGAAGGAAACGAATGAAGAGCTTTCTATTCAGCTCAGACTAAAACAAGTATTCACAGAATGTCGAATCTCGCCCCTATTTTTTGGCGACATTCTTTGGGCCCATGATGAATAATGAATAATAAAGTTGTAACGAGCACAGTAAATGTGCTTCCACACTGACCGCGATAAGATCTCTGTGACCAATGAGAGTCGAGGCACACGAAAAGTAGCATGGGGGTAGCTTCCTCCTAGCCAATGGGAGACCAACTCTATTCAACAGCAAATAGGTACTGTGCTCCATTTACGTTTCGGGGTTTTCGTTTCATAAATTTAATTTTCTTTCATATTCAGAGATGAAAATTTTACATAAAGGTGTTTCGTAACTTGGATCATTCATTTGTTGGGTCTTTTGTACATTGAGATATTACCTACGGTGACCGACATGGGCAAACACGCCGCATCGACGGAACACAGCAAAACGCAAGAAGGATGCAACAACCAAAAACACAAACGCATAAAATAAATACAACACAAGTGAAGCTGCAAGAGAAAAATGTTGCAGAAACGTACAAACTCCAAAAACAACTGCAAGAGAGAAACGCTGAAAATTCAGTCCACAGCAAAACGGAAGTTCACCAAAATAAAACAGGTTCACCAAAATAAAAGGGAAGAAGAAGACGTTGGATGAAGATGAAGTTGAAGTTTATTAATTCAAGAGATTAGCGTGAAAACGTATGTAGCTAATGTTAGCACCGAACCTCTGCCGCTCTTCTATGATATCGTAGCAGATTATGTTCAAGTGTTTAAAAAAAAGAAGGAAAACAAACTTTTCACGCTAATCTCTTAAATTAATGAACTTCATCTTCATCCACCATCTGCTTCTTCCATTTTATTTTGGTGAACCTGTTTTATTTTGGTGAACTTCTGTTTTGTTATGGAGTGAATTTTGTCTCTTGCAGTTGTTTTGGGGGTTTGTACATTTTTGCTGCTGCATCGTTTCTTCATTTTTCTCTGGCAGCTTCACTTTTGTTGCATTTATTTTATGTGTTTGTGTTTTTGGTTGTCGCATCTTTCTTGTGTTTGCAGCATTTCATCGATGCGGTGCGTTTGCCCCCGTCGGCCACCAAATTTAGTCAGTACAATTTGAACAATACTCTGCCTGATGTTAAATGTTTTGTTTGTATTTGATCCAGTTTGATCTGTGAGTTATAATGAACCTGACTGATCTGAGTCTGCACCCCCCCCCCCCTCCCCCACCCTCCCGTCCCCTCCCCCATTCTTCCCTGAAACCTGACGAGGGTTTTTCTGCAGAAACACTAAAGGAACAGTCACTTCTATTTATACAGGTCAATACATATTGATTTATTTTGAATCCACTTGGGTTTTATTTTCCTTTTTTGGCACAAACGGCCTCTGGGCGACACGAGGTTGAGTTCAGTTCAGTTACTGGAACATATGGGAGACGTGTTTTACAAAATAAAAGACCGTGGGAAAGTAAAGAAAGTGACTCAAATATAGACAAGTACAACTGGCTGCTTTATATTATATGTTTTATGTGACCTGTAGAGCTGGAAGTAACCAAGTAAAAATACTCCATTACTGTTCTTCAGTAGAATTTAAGTTAAATTAACCCTTCAAACTTCTAAGGCCAGAATTAGTCGCTCAAAAATGTTAATCAAACCACATAAACCTGTCCCAAATGTCACATGACCTAACGCAGATTCTCACACATCAGAAGACATAAACCACTTTCCAATAAAATATCCACAGCAGGTCCAATCACTCATTTGTTCAAAATTCAAATGACAAACAGCTGATCTGAAGCTTTATGTCTCATAATTATCCACAGAGGAACTATATTCTAACAAACACAGTCATAGTCCCACAAAAACATCCAAAACAAATAAAGATTTGTCCAAATGTAGTCCAAAACACATCAAAACATTTATAAATATGTTTATATATTTGCCAGACTGTGTCTAACACCATGGAGCCCTTCCTGCAGACGAAGCAGACGTTCACACCCACCACTGCTTTTAGATGGAGGACATTTGATTTAATGTTTCTACTAATCTGCAGTATGTTCAATAAAACATGTAGTTTTCATTGTAGCCATCTTTCTTGTGTTTATTATCATTTGACACATAATTAAAACAACTTCATGATAAATTAAAGTCTAAATTACTAATAATTATCCGATTAGTCGACTATTGTTTAATAAACTGCTTCATCCGCTGCGTTCAGTACGAACATTAGGAAATAAATCACATCTATATTTACACTAAACGTCACCTCTAGCGCCAAAAAACCTCCACCATCGCTCTGGAAGAACTAAAAACACAGGTTTTTTGCGCCTTTTTCTACTTGTTGGCTGATTTTGGTGTGTGTGCATTTGTTTGTGTGTTTGCTGGAAATAGAAGTGCCATCTCAGCAGGTTGCATCATGGGAAAGTGGAGCAGATCAGAGGGGAGGAACAGAAAGACCAACCAACATCCAGAACAACCTCCACCTCAGCGCCCCCCCCCCCCCCCCCCCAAACGCCGCCATCTTCAGACCATGAAGCTCGCTCTGGGCGTGCTCGTGTTCTAGATCACCGCCGCTTTCAGGACAAAATGGCCACCGTCCACATGACCAGATGCTACGGTTACATTAAATACACAAAAATGCACTAAAATAAACAAAACAAACAAAAAACAAACTTATATGCAGTACAGTACAGTACCCTAAAATACTGAAATCCAGTATGATACATTAAAAAGTAGAACAAACACATCCTGCATACACTAAAATGTCCGAAAATATACAGAAAACACCGGAAATATATACTGAAATCCACTAAAGTTCATAAAAAATACACAAAAACACCTAACATACACTGAAATGCTCTAAAATTCACCAACAACCCCCCCCCCCCCACACACACACACAAAGAAACACTTTAAAAAATCTTTTTATGTTTTGCTTAATTCAAGTTAAAAAAAAAAAAAAACTTAGTTAAACTGATGTTGTTCGAATGAGTTTAAGTTCCAGGTCTATTGTCTATAAATCAATTCTTCTCAAAATGATTCTGTCTGATTTTAATCTGATTACAGATTCAGTTTCAGAGTTACATTTGTTTATTTGTTTGTTAGATTAACACTAATGTTGAATAAATCTAAATAAAAACACTGGCTAATGTTGGCCAGATGGGACCCAAAATGAACCTAAAGTTAATTTCCATTGTTTTCCATATTTTCTCTCATGTGTGTTTCTGCTTTTTCACACATTAATATTCAGATACGATGGTACAAAACACATAGAACAGACACGAACGCGCGGTCATTGAACGCACCGCAGTGGTGATGAAGGTCAGTGATTAAAAATTCAAGGCGAAGCGGCTCATCACACCTCCTTCTTCCAGCCTAAACTGTTAATGCTGCACTTTGACTCCAGTTTCTGATCATTCCTCCAGTGAAGAGCGAACGCTGGACTGCAGGCCAACGCACACACACACTTTTATGGAAACTAAGAAGAACTGATGAACCGTTTTTCCTTGAATTCATAATAACTGACCTTCATTTCCATCGCTGAGTGGAAACAGTGAGGATATGAATATACGATATGCTGCTGAAGCTGCTGCTGCTGCTAATGAGGCTGCTGAAGCTGCTGCTGCTGAAGCTGCTGCTACTGCTAATCAGGCTGCTGAAGCTGCTGCTGCTAATGCTGCCGCTGTTGAAGCTGCTGCTGCTGAAGCTGCTGCTACTGCTAATCAGGCTGCTGAAGCTGCTGCTGCTAATGCTGCCGCTGTTGAAGCTGCTGCTGCTGATGTTAATGACGCTGCTGCTGATACTGCTGCAAATGAGGCTGCTGAAGCTGCGGCTGCTGAAGCTGCTACTGCTGAAGCTGCTGTTGCTAATGCTGCTGCTAATCAGGCTGCTGAAGCTGCTACTGCTGAAGCTACTGTTGCTAATGCTGCTGCTAATCAGGCTGCTGAAGCTGCTACTGCTGAAGCTGCTGTTGCTAATGCTGCTGCGAAGCTGAAGTGAAACATGCTGTAGACTTAAGAATAAGTATTACATGGAAGGGGGAAAAAGCGACATTAAAAAAACATACAGTTCTGGAAATGTATTGAAAAACTGAATTCAAGAGACATTAAAAACACAATGTTAAAATATGTTGGAAAAAAGGTAAAAAAAAAAACACATGTTTAAAAATGTATTTAAAAAGATGCTCGATGTGTTAAAAGAGATGTTAAAACATACAAATTAAAATATATTCAAGTACATACAGAGATGAAGATAAAGATGTGTAAAATGTTTTAAACACAGATTAAGATATATTATTACAGCTGTGAAGTGAAGCCGTCAGTCTCTCATCTGACACTCAAATGTCACTGTTGACTTTCAGACTTGAATGAATGAAAAGCAGGAAACTGGGCAATGTGGCTCCGCCCACTAAACTACAGCTAACAACAAACAAACCAAAGATTAAAAGGGTCTAAAAGTGAAGTGAACGGTGGATGAGCCAGATAGTAATGTAGCCTACAGTCATTATGATTGGTGCAATGTTCAGTTGAAGGTGAATCAGATGTTACTGTTAATTCAGTAAATTTCAAACCTTCTTTATAATAACAGCCTTGGTCACAACCGCACTTACCATGGCTGAAACAATGACAAAAATGCAGCTGTACCCAAATCAGGGGGCGGGACATAAGCAATGTGCACGGCAGTGCTCAGAGCGCCATAGTTAGAAAGAGAAATGAATTTAGTTTAATATATTTGTTGTTGTTTGTTGTAATGGTGTGAAACTTTGCACTGTAATCCACCATAGTACTAGAAAGCCACCCTCTGAATTTAGGATCATTTCTTGTGCAGGTGTTAGACGTTCCACAGACAAACACGACACACTACACACACAGACTTGTTAAATTATAGATAGACATGTTGTTTTGTATTCACAATGGTAAAATAACCAAAATAAATATCATTATTTCACTGCTTTATGTTACATGACCAGAGATGTAGTCATATAATCATGTGTATTTTGTAGATAGTTAATATGAACATAGTCACTTCAAATAACTTTAATTCCTGTTTATTCCACAAGGTCAGTACTGGGTCTGAGTCTAATAATTCAAAGGTTTCTTTTGTGCCGTAGATGAAAACATCGGCACGTTATTATATAAACGCACTTGTAATTGTACAACATTGTCATGCGGAAGATAAAGTGCATACACAGTGATTTTACATGAATTAGAGGTACAAACTGATTTACTTGTATGCTGATGATAGTTGAATATATTTGGGTGAACTGACACTATGTCAAATTCTTAGAAAATATGCTGTTCTGTAATTTAAAATTTTCAATAACTGAGATAAATATCATTACTTCTCTGCTTCATATTACATTAACAGAGCTATAGTCGCATGTATCTTTCATAGATATTTCTTATTAGTGTAGGCAGCGAGTTCAAAAAGTGCCTTTAAATACTGTCTATTCCACAAGGTCAATACTTTGTCAGAGTTTAATATTTCAAATATTTCTTTTGTAAATGAAAACATTGACTTAATATTATTTTTATTTTGTTTTTTCGTGTCAAAAACATGTGTGACGTGACTTTTAAGACTTTTTTGCAGATGAAGTACAGACTGAAGTTGATTCCAGGCATTTTGTTCCAGTTTCAGCGTTCATGGAGCGGACATCGCAACTTCCATGATTCCACGTTAACATAAATGAGAAAATCATCTGCATGGAAACGTTCCATAAATTAAAAATAAACGGTTGAAATAGACGATTGTGGCACGAAATAAGGATTTGCAACATGTAGTGTTTGGTAAATGGATTCTGTAAAAGTGTGCCGAGTGAATATTTAGTAGGAAAAAGAAAAGGAGGAAGAGGAGGAGGCGAAAGAAGACGAAGAGGAGCTGAAAGTGAGGAGGACAAACTGTGAGAAAAGAGAGCAAGAAGGAGATAAAGGAGTGAGAGGAGGTAGACAGATAAGGACAAGAGTGGGCCTCCTCTTCCTCCAGGAGGTGACAGTGAGGCAGAGGAGGAAGAAGAAGAGAGGAGGAGGAGGAGCTGAAGATGAGAAAGACTGAAACAGCGTGAACAAATAAGAGACGATAAAAAGGAGGTAAAAGAGTGAGGAGGCAGACAGATAAGGACAAGAGTGGTCCTCCTCTTCCTCCAGGACGTGACAGTGAGGAGGAGGAGGAGGAGGAAGAGGAGGAGGCGCATTCACTGGGCCACATTGTTTATGTTCAGAGATGATTAAAAACCAGCGAGAGGAGAAACGCTCGACGCCTCGCTGGCTGTTTGTCAGCTGAGACATGGAAAAGGAGATAACTGAGAGAGAGAGAGAGAAAGAGAGAGAGAGGGAGAGAGGGGGGAGAGGGAGAGGGTGTGTGTGTGTGTGAAAGAGAGTTAGAAAAACAGAGAGAAAGATAGGGAGTCAGAGAGAGAGAAAGAGGGAGAGATAAAGACACAGAGATAGAGAGAGAGACAGAGGGAGAGAGAGAGAGAGAGAGAGAGAGAGAGAGAGAGAGAGAGAGAGAGAGACAGAGAGAGATCCTCATTACCTCCCTCTGTGGGAGATAAGAGTGTGAGACTGCAGTGAGCATGCTCAGAAAAGTCTGTAGTTATCAAGTATGCACACACACACACACACACACACACACACACACACACACACACACACACACACACAGCATGTGAAGAGCAGCTGCCAGCGATTATTCTGCACAAACGTGTGGAATGTGAGCGAAGAATGAAGGAGGAGGAAACAGAGAGATGAAGAGGAGGTAGAAGAGGAGGAGGAAACAGAGATGAAGAGGAGGTAGAAGAGGAGGAAACAGAGAGATGAAGAGGAGGTAGAGGAGGAGGAGGAAACAGAGATGAAGAGGAGGTAGAAGAGGAGGAAACAGAGAGATGAAGAGGAGGTAGAAGAGGAGGAGGAAACAGAGATGAAGAGGAGGTAGAAGAGGAGGAAACAGAGAGATGAAGAGGAGGTAGAAGAGGAGGAAACAGAGAGATGAAGAGGAGGTAGAAGAGGAGGAAACAGAGAGATGAAGAGGAGGTAGAAGAGGAGGAAACAGAGATGAAGAGGAGGTAGAGGAGGAGGAGGAGGAAACAGAGAGATGAAGAGGAGGTAGAAGAGGAGGAGGAAACAGAGAGATGAAGAGGAGGTAGAGGAGGAGGAAACAGAGAGATGAAGAGGAGGTAGAAGAGGAGGAGGAAACAGAGAGATGAAGAGGAGGTAGAGGAGGAGGAAACAGAGATGAAGAGGAGGTAGAGGAGAAGGAGGAGGAAACAGAGAGATGAAGAGGAGGTAGAGGAGGAGGAAACAGAGAGATGAAGAGGAGGTAGAGGAGGAGGAAACAGAGAGATGAAGAGGAGGTAGAGGAGGAGGAGGAAGAAACCGAGAGATGAGGAGGAGGTAGAAGAGGAGGAGGAGGAAACCGAGAGATGAAGAGGAGGTAGAGGAGGAGGAAACAGAGAGATGAAGAGGAGGTAGAGGAGGAGGAAACAGAGAGGAGGTAGAGGAGGAGGAGGAGGAAACAGAGATGAAGAGGAGGTAGAAAGGGAGGAGGAGGAAAGAGAGATGAAGAGGAGGTAGAGGAGGAGGAGGAGGAAACAAAGAGATGAAGAGGACGTAGAAGGGGAGGAGGAGGAAAGAGAGATGAAGAGGAGGTAGAGGAGGAGGAGGAGGAAACAAAGAGATGAAGAGGAGGTAGAAGGGGAGGAGGAGGAAACAGAGATGAAGAGGAGGTAGAGGAGGAGGAGGAAACATAGAGATGAAGAGGAGGTAGAAGGGGAGGAGGAGGAAAGAGAGATGAAGAGGAGGTAGAGGAGGAGCAGGAGGAAACAGAGAGATGAAGAGGAGGTAGAAGAGGAGGAAACAGAGATGAAGAGGAGGTAGAGGAGGAGGAGGAGGAAACAGAGAGATGAAGAGGAGGTAGAAGAGGAGGAGGAAACAGAGATGAAGAGGAGGTAGAAGAGGAGGAGGAGGAAACAGAGAGATGAAGAGGAGGTAGAAGAGGAGGAGGAAACAGAGAGATGAAGAGGAGGTAGAGGAGGAGGAAACAGAGATGAAGAGGAGGTAGAGGAGAAGGAGGAGGAAACAGAGAGATGAAGAGGAGGTAGAGGAGGAGGAAACCGAGAGATGAAGAGGAGGTAGAGGAGGAGGAAGCAGAGAGATGAAGAGGAGGTAGAAGAGGAGGAGGAGGAAACCGAGAGATGAAGAGGAGGTAGAAGAGGAGGAAACAGAGAGATGAAGAGGAGGTAGAGGAGGAGGAAACGGAGAGATGAAGAGGAGGTAGAGGAGGAGGAAACAGAGAGGAGGTAGAGGAGGAGGAGGAGGAAACAGAGATGAAGAGGAGGTAGAAAGGGAGGAGGAGGAAAGAGAGATGAAGAGGAGGTAGAGGAGGAGGAGGAGGAAACAAAGAGATGAAGAGGACGTAGAAGGGGAGGAGGAGGAAAGAGAGATGAAGAGGAGGTAGAGGAGGAGGAGGAGGAGGAGGAGGAGGAAACAGAGAGATGAAGAGGAGGTAGAAGGGGAGGAGGAGGAAAGAGAGATGAAGAGGAGGTAGAGGAGGAGCAGGAGGAAACAGAGAGATGAAGAGGAGGTAGAAGAGGAGGAAACAGAGATGAGGAGGAGGAAACAGAGAGATGAAGAGGAGGTAGAAGAGGAGGAGGAAACAGAGAGATGAAGAGGAGGTAGAAGAGGAGGAGGAAACAGAGAGATGAAGAGGAGGTAGAGGAGGAGGAAACAGAGATGAAGAGGAAGTAGAGGAGAAGGAGGAGGAAACAGAGAGATGAAGAGGAGGTAGAGGAGGAGGAAACAGAGATGAAGAGGAAGTAGAGGAGAAGGAGGAGGAAACAGAGAGATGAAGAGGAGGTAGAGGAGGAGGAAACAGAGAGATGAAGAGGAGGCAGAGGAGGAGGAGGAGGAAACAGAGAGATGAAGAGGAGGCAGAGGAGGAGGAGGAGGAAACAGAGAGATGAAGAGGAGGCAGAGGAGGAGGAGGAAACCGAGGTGAATGCATTTTGAAAAACCTTTATATTTTGTAAAAACTGTTTACTATAAAACAGTAGTGATGAAAAATCCAAACATATTGAAAAACTGTGATTTAAAAGTGATTTAAAAAAAAACAGCAGTAAAAAAAAAAAAAAGAATAAATATGTAAATAAGTTTATTCAACGCCTAAACTGTGACTTTTTTTATATTTTCCTAAAACAAACATTTTTATTCTGTTCTTATTGGACTGAAAGAAAGTTTGACCTTTAACCCTTGAACCTGTGACGTGTGTGAATGTAGCGTTTATCTGGAATATTCTGTATCTGTTCAAAACCAAACGCTTCAAACACAAAGGAGCCTTTTCTTCTGTTTGGGGTCAGAGGTCACATCTGAAAGAAACCAGACTTTCTTTTTTAGTTTCTGAATCAACCTCCTGTGACACAAACCCAAGACCTTATCATTTTTATTCTCAAGTACAGTCCAATAAAAGCTACCATTAAAAGTATTTGACCTGTTTTTACACACGTCTGTATTTAGGATCAAGAGTAAAAATGGTAAAAACTGCCTCCTTTTCTTTGGTTTTATTCCTTTCATTTACATCCAGTGTACACAGTGGTACCTCTACTTTATGAAAGACCAAGCTAAGGAACAACCCAAGTAACAGAAATATTTTACCTCAATTTTTTCAGCTCTGGACGCAAAAAAAAATTAATTTACGAAACAAAAACCCTAGACGTAAGTATGTACATTACTGAACTACTCTGCCCTATGAAGCAAAAAGACAGGAAAGACCATTAATGTACATTTAGGACCCTGCCCCAATAGTCTGTGAATGTGTGTTAGACTGAAACAGGTTATGTAATTGAAGGGAATATATATACCATTTTTATACATATATATATATTCCTTTCATAATTACTGTATTTTTCGCACTATAAGGTGCATTGTCAATGGATGGTTTTTATGAAGGTTTTGACGTTGAGATAAAAAGTCAAAATTATGTATACATAAGGTGCACTGTAGTTTTTGTAGAACTAGTTAATATGCAGTAACAATAACTGCCTCATGTCCAATAATGTACCAACAACTACTGGGCTGAACAACAAGAGAACTTTAAAATCCTGGAGGATCTGACTGTACTTAGCATCCCATTGGCTATGAGGTCATTAGATAAAAGCAAATGAAGACAGAGCAGCAGGAGGAGGAGGAGGAGGAGGAGGAGGAGGGGGGAGAGGGGGAGGGAAATGAGGAGGGAGAGGAGGAGGAGGAGGGGAGGAGGGGGAAGAAGAGGAGGAGGAGGAGGAGGGAAATGAGGAGGAGGGAAATGAGGAGGAGGGAGAGGAGGAGGAGGGAGAGGAGGAGGAGTTGATGCTGAAGTTGTTTCAGACCAAACTGTCAGTTTTACTGCTGATATAATGAGGACGTTTAATGAACAGTAGGAAACGTTACCATGACGACAGGAAAGATAACTAATAATTAAAAGCTTCATCACACAGAGAAAACAACATGAAAACAAAAACAACTGTACAAAAGTTTATTTACAAGTTCAACAGACGAGTTGAAGAAAAAGTGAAATAAATACTTTTACTGTCAGTGGATTTAATGGAAACACTATTATTATTATTATTAATAATAATAATAGTAGTGGTATTGGTATTAATATAAATGTTATTACTACTTTATTACTTTATTTGCACATATGCGTCCATCCTATAAAGACCCAAACATCTACTGGATGTTTGGGTCTTTACAGGTTTTGTCAAAAATTCTGAAAAAAAGGAAATAAAAGATGAAGCAGGTGTGAAATGACTGGATGATTTTTGTCCTTGTGTTTTCATTGTTTCTTTATTTTCAGTCAAATCCAGTAAAAACGTTCATATGACTGAACAAATGCAATGATGTTCAACTATTGTTCTGTGTTTATGTGCAACTGACTGTAACACACACACACACACATACACACACACACACACACACACACACACACACACAGATGAAACAGGTCAGCTGAATCTCATCTGGTTTCCAGCGTTTAGTCGAATGCCTGCATTCCACTGCCCTGCAGGTGTGTGTGTGTGTGTGTGTGTGTGTTCTACTAGTCATAACTCTGGAGTACACTCACCTCTGGCTACACACACACACACACACGCAGAGTTAATAGTGACAGAAATCCAACAAACACACAAACAGTTGTTCAGATGAACAAGAATAAATCTAGTCTGAAATTTAACACTTGGATTCACAAACATGAACGCTGAGATTTACAGAGTACTGTGAAAGCAGCACCAGCAGACTGACACTGAGGAGGAGGAGGGGGAGGAGGGGGAGGAAGGGGGGGGGGGGGGGGGTGAAGAGAAGGAAGAAGAAAAAGAGCACACACACACACACACACACACATTACTGGTTTCACTGGTTTGAGTCAATCAGCTGATCTGTGACCTTTGACCTCAGGATGACCTGCACATACATGTTAAATACCACAGGTGAACGTCTGTGGGTTTTTTTTAGATTTCCAGTCATTTCCATCTTTTTCTAGCGTCGTATGGAACATTTAGAACATGTGTGTTTAAGTAAACTCCTGCTGTCGACTTTTACAGAAGACGCCGTTTTTCTCTGAATTATTTCCAGAAACAAAAACAAATTAAATATTCGATGGAAACATGTGCAGAAACCCTCTGTCTTGTTTTGGTTTGACTTCTGGTCAGAAAGAACGATGTTTCTGTCAAAGCTTCAATACAGAAAGAATATTTAGGATTTCAAATATAGAAACACAATCAACTAAACCTGTTGAAGAAGCAAAAACATTTAAACATTTAAAAGAATCTCAACAGGTTTTTGGGTCAAAATGGATGAAACTCTGCTTTAAACATGTTTTTATCTTTCTATAGGTTGGTATTGGCTTCAGTGCTTCAACATTTGTAACCATTAAATATTTAACAGAAAAATCATGCATCAGAATATATACGAATAAACTGGACTTTATATTTTATAAAGATGAATTTTTATGTCATCAATTCAACTTTTGATTTCATAATTATACATTTATTATCTTACAACTATGACTTTTTATCTCAGATGTGCCATTTTATCTCATAATTTCAACTCTTCCTCATAATGTATTATTTTCTCATATTTCTGAGGTTTGTTTTTTTTTTTTTTTTATCTCAACTATGACTTTTAATCTCAACCAGTGGAGATAGAGACTTAGTTACTATTATTGACAGATAGGAAACCTGGCATAGGTTACAAAATGGGTAGATGCTAGATTGGAAAGGCAGGACGGACAGGGGGCAAGATGGGGGCGGGATGGGGGTGGTGCTCAGGACATTGGACGCCATTTCAACACTCCAAGATAGTTCAAAGAGGATCGTAAAATTGTAAATGTTTCAATTTCACCACTTTTTTAAATATACATCCTGTGTTTCATGTATATTTTACGATACGTTTCTGGGGGCTCGTACGAGATGTATCATGAAATGAACCCTTAAAGACCCAAATGTTAAATATCGTGATACAGTTGAGAAACAGATATTTTCCTTACAAACTGAAATATTTCATATTATTCTTCAGGCAAAAGGTGATGTGAATAATTTTGGGGGCTTGTCTGGGATGGCTGACCTGTTTCTGCTTCTTTTGTACAGTATCATGAAACTAAATATCATGATACATTGTGGAACAGCCCAAAATATTTCAGATTATTCACATCACATTCCACATCTGCAGGCGTTTCAGATTTTGCCTGAAATATTAAAGGTGAACTTCCAGAGTCTGATGCATCTGAGGCTCGTCTCAGCTGGAGGTGGTTTATGTGTGGAGGGGTGGTGGGTTGGGGGTGGGGTCGTCTATATGCATGCATTTTTTTTTAATATATATATATATATATATATATATATATATATATATATATATATTAGGGCATTAACGACTTCAGGTTTCTGGGGGCTCGTCCAGGATGACATTGACTGTTTCTCTGTTTTACTGAATTAAATATTAACGTAGCCGGTGTTTAATTAGTGTTTAATCTGAAGCTACAGACCAACAATAGAAGAAAAGAACGACCCAAAAGGACACAAATAGCACATTTACTGTCAGAAAAATCAAGAAGAAGCATTTGTGCTGAGCGTTTCTAATCTAATTATCGTATGTTTGTCATTACATTTACTGGGTTTATTGTGATTTTAATTATTTTTTCCAATGAAACTGGGTCTAAAAAAACTCAAAACCACATGGAGACGTAGGTTTGGAAGCATTTTAAAACAAATACTGACATTAAAGAGAAAATACTTTTTTCAGATATAATTAATGCTGGCAAACTATTACAACTTTTAACAGATTAATCACAGGGTTATTTGGATTAATTTTAATTAATCAGGGCAAAATATGCATTTTTAATCTATATTGTGTTTCACTTTCAATAAGAAAAACAGACAATAAAGAAAGACAGACAGTAAAGAAATGAATATATCTGCACTGAACTGCATTTGTCGTAAGCTAGGTGATGCATTAGGCTAGTGCTACCATTAGCATTAGCCTAGCTCATTTTTAAATTAGTAATTTATATACTTTTTCATATTTTAAGATTCTTTTTGAATTAGTTATTTATATATTTTTAATTTCAATCATTCACTGGCTGGTTTGCATTTAATGTGGTTGTACTAGTTACAGAAGCAGAGTGGATTCTACAGTAAAACGAGTAGATTCTACAGTAAAATGAGTAGATTCTACAGTAAAATGAGTAGATTCTACAGTAAAATGAGTAGATTCTACAGTAAAATGAGTAGATTCTACAGTAAAATGAGTGGCTTTTAGTGTAAAATGAGTGGATTCTACAGTAAAATGTGTGGATTTTAGTGTAAAATGAGTGGATTCTACAGTAAAATGAGTGGATTCTAGAGTAAAATGAGTGGATTCTACAGTAAAATGAGTAGATTCTACAGTAAAATGAGTAGATTCTACAGTAAAATGAGTGGATTTTAGTGTAAAATGAGTGGATTCTACAGTAAAATGAGTGGATTTTAGTGTAAAATGAGTGGATTCTACAGTAAAATGTGTGGATTTTAGTGTAAAATGAGTGGATTCTACAGTAAAATGAGTGGATTCTAGAGTAAAATGAGTGGATTCTACAGTAAAATGAGTGGATTCTACAGTAAAATGAGTGGATTCTACAGTAAAATGAGTGGATTCTACAGTAAAATGAGTGGATTCTACAGTAAAATGAGTGGATTCTAGTGTAAAATGAGTGGATTCTACAGTAAAATGAGTGGATTCTACAGTAAAATGTGTAGAACTGTTCTGTTCAGTTTCATTTCCAGTCGAACACACGCCTGTGGTGTCTAGAACGTTCCGTCTGTTTTTAGATCCTGCAGATGTTTCCCATGTTCGATTCCACAGCGCATGTATTAATAGACGTGGATTATTGTCAGAATAAGTGGATTAACGTGTTTGGATTCAGGCGTGCGTTTGGCGCCGCTTCTCCTTCGTTCCTCCTCTTTATGTTCCGTCTCTTAGCTCCTTCTCCTCCGTACGTGGAGGTCATAAATCACGCCGTCTGTCTGTTGTAGTGGACGATCCGCAAGCGAAGGCGCGCGGCGGCGGCAGGCAGGTGGCGGTGGGGTCTGTAAAAATAGTCCAGCAGAGCAGGGGTCAGAAGTCGACTGTCTGGAAACAATAGAGGGAAGGAAAAGGCCGACGGAGCGCCAGAGCGCCGCGAGTGAGCGTCTGCCGCTGTAGGAATAAACGGCGTTTAAATAAAGACCAACAAAAGCCCAAACAGGAAGTGTAGAGTAAACACATGGACGCCATCTTGGTTCCAGGATTTTCCCTCTGAGTTCAACAGCGAATCTGGAAATCTACACACGCACTTCAGGTCCCTGAACGCCACATACCAACAGAGGTGGTAAAAGTACTACAGTAGAAGTACAGATACTACTGTGACAAAATACTCAAAAAGTACAAGTACTGATGCAACTCTTAAGTAACCATGAATGAAATAATACCTATTTAACCTGGAAAAATCTGAAAAAGTTTCACAAGTGTCTAAAACTAATGTGAAAAGTCACATTTGAGATAAAAAGTCAGAAATATATATAAGAAATATGTAATTATGAGAAATAGAATTGGAATTTTAAAGTCATGAACTCATCATTATGAGACAAAAGTCATAATTATGAGATAAGAAATGCACAATTATGAGAAAGAGTCAAACAACACAATTTAAAAAATGTACGACTTCAAATTCCCGATTTAAAAAAAGTCATGACAATCAGATAAAAAGTCACCATTATGGGACAAAAAACATAATTATAAGATAAAGTATGATTAAATTATCAGATAAAAACTCAAAATTATCAGTCATGAACATGAGATAAAAAAGTTATAAATATGACAAAACATTCACAATTATTAAATAGTCAAATTTGTGAAATGAAAAGTCCAAATTATGACATAAGACATTTTAATAAGTCATGAC
The DNA here is from genome assembly GCA_020466265.1 of Siphamia tubifer. Classification (NCBI taxonomy): domain Eukaryota; kingdom Metazoa; phylum Chordata; class Actinopteri; order Kurtiformes; family Apogonidae; genus Siphamia; species Siphamia tubifer. The sequence continues at coordinate 5,310,324 of CM035792.1, read as the reverse complement.
CTCATCATTATGAGACAAAAAAGTCATAATTATAATTTATGAAAAGTCCAAATGATGAGATAAATGTACAATTATGAGAAAGAGTGAAAGGGCACAATTGAGATAAAAAAAGGTCATAATTATGAGATAAAAAACTCTTAAGTATAAGACAAAATATGCTTAAATTATTAGATGAAAAAGTAATAAATGTGAGATAAAATGTCAAATTTATGAGAAAAAGTCAAACATGAGATACAAAGTTATAAATATGACAAATATGTATAATTATGAGGTAAAAACTATACTCAAATTCTGAGATAAAAACTCAACTTTGAGATAAAAAGTCAAAATTATGAAACGCATCATGAAAATGAAATAAAACGATTTCCCAGCAGCACCTGAACGCATCACAGCCAGTGTTTTTCAGTCTTAATAAAGAATAAAAGCTTCCATATTGTAAAGAGAACTTGTCATATATTTACATTTGTTTCCTCAGCACATTTACTGACACTTCTGCTGCTTCACTGATTGATTGTTTCATCATGTGTGAAAAGAATCATCACTTTATCAGCAGTTTTCATGTCAACGTGTGCAAATTAAGATGATTTAGTGTTTTTGTTATTAGTGTTTTTGTTATTGATGTTCACCAGAGTGGGACTATCCTCCAAAATACACACACATATATATCATTAAAAAAATTCTAATCATCATAAAAAAAAGTCACAATTATGAAGTGATAATTATGAGATAAAAAAATAACATTTGAATATTTTAGTGTCTTTTTTAATTTAGTGGGGTTTTTTTTACATTTTAGTTAATTTTACTGTATTTATTTTAGCATTTCTGTACATATTTTGGATATTTTAATGTGTTTGGGTTTTAATGTATTTTAGTGTATTTCCTTTAGCATTGTAGTGTATAGTTTGTGTATTTTCTGTATATGTTGGTGTATAATAATACTTAACGTGGTTAAACGTGGTCATTTATGTGAAATAAAGCTGTGAACTTTGACCAAAGATGAAAAAGAACAGCGTTTTAAAAGGCTTCATCAAACCTACAGATACTCTGACGGTGGACTTTTGTGTGCATTCACTGAGTTCTTTCCTGAGGTCAAAGGTCAGTGTGCAGTTATTAAAAGGCTGATGTGGCTTTAGGAGTCAGACATAAAACTGGGAAGAGCTTTTCTGTGCAGGAATCCCTTCAAACCCCCCTTCCCCCTGTTTCCTCTGGGTTTAGCTAACAGACGGCTGCTTAGCTCCGTCCGTCCGTGTTGGCTAGCAGAGCGACGGGCTGTTAGCCGGTTAGCCGCTGGGCCTCACACAAACAGACGTCTCTACAGGAACGAGGTGGACGCGGGCCAGAGTTCATTAGCATCCAGTCTGGATTAGCCGCTAGCTTGCCAAGACTGTGTGCACTAGCCAAAAGAGACAACAGGCCCATAGGGACTAACTGGACAGGCTAATGCTAACGCTAACGCCAAGTCTAATCAGCAGCAGCAGGCAGGAGGAGGATGGCAGCGCGACAGCGGCGCTCCATCCTGCATCCGTGATGGAAAAAACCTAAATAAGACAGGAAATAAAAGCTACTGGGAGGAAGAAATTAAAAAACAAAACTTGCAATGTGATGCAAATGTCAAATTATGCACAATAATCTTCTATTCTGCTAAATATTTCCATATAGATTTGGATCATTAGCATAAGATAACATTTTTATGGGTAGTAAACACCAAGGTTATAAAAGTTTGGGCTTTTTTCGTCTATTTTGGTATCTTTTTTAGAGCAGATTTGCAAATTTTGATTAGTTTTCCTAAATGTTTAAGTTTCGTATTAACCTTTTAACGCCTGAGACTAACAGTTCCAGTCAAAAATTAATAAAATAAGTAACAAAATGGGCAATAATAGCCAAATATGTCAACTAAACCAACAAAATAACAAGTAACATGAACAAAATAAGACACAGATGGCACAAAAGTAAAGAAAAATATTATACAACGAAATTAACAAAAACTAATAATATTTACAAAATAATAACTTAAATTTGTTAAAATAAACTAAAATGAAGCAGGCAGGCAGGCAGGCAGGCAGGCAGACAGACAGACAGACAGACAGACAGACAGACAGACAGACAGACAGACAGACAGACAGAAAGAAAAGAAAATTGTAATTTGGTTCCAGTGGTTCCAGCTTTTTGACACCTGTTTATTTCCATACATTAGATCCATGAACAAAACTTTGTAAAATCACAGGAAGAAACAGATTTTTTTTCTGTATATTGAAACTAAAGGAGCCTTTTATAACACGTCATCGCTGATGTATCAGGGATAAAAGGTTTTTTTAATTTGTCACCATCATATTCAAAGACTCCTGAAAATATAATTTCTGTTACCATTTTAACAGTTATGTGGAATATTTTAGTTGGTTTAGATTTCTTTTAGCGTGTTCATAATATTTTTAGTGTTTTCAAACATTTTCTGATCATTTTAGTGAATATTTTCTCTGTGTGTTTTGTATTCATAATTCTGAATGCCGTTAAACTTATTCATGTGAAAAGAACAGTGTCTTAAAAAGCTTCATCAAACCTACAGATGCTCTGACGGTGGACTTTTGTGTGCATTCACTGAGTTCCTTCCTGAGGTCAAAGGTCAGCGTGTGATTATTAAACAGCTGATGCAGCTTTAGAGTCAGTTTGTAGCAGAAGATAAACTCAGGTAAAACAGATTCTCTCGACATGAAATCGCCTGCTCACAGCCAACAGGAAGCAGCTGTGTGTGTGTGTGTGTGTGTGTGTGTCCGTCGCACAAACACCTGCTCATGGGGTCATAGGTCAGCTGGCGGCTCAGCAGGCCCAGATCCTCGGCAGGTCGGAGGGCGCATTGTGTTGACGTTCATCAGTGTTCTGGGGTTAAAGTGCTCCCAGGTGAGAGGCAGGGGCTCGCGGGGGAGGGGACAACGACCTGGGGGGTGGGGGGCGGGGTCAGAGGACTTCACACATCCTGGTTCGTCTCCACAGGAAGTGTTATTATCAGTGCATGGAGCAGGGCTCGCATAAAAACACGACGACTGTGGCTGGAAACCGACAAGTCCAAGGAAAAGAGGTTCCATAATGAATGGGACGAAGAACGGGAGTTTTATAACTGACGAACGGGAGGTTTAACAACCGACGCACGGGAGGTTTAACAACCGACGAACGGGAGGTTTAACAACCGACGAACGGGAGGTTTAACAACCGACGAACGGGAGTTTTAACAACCGACGAACGGGAGTTTTAACAACCGACGAACGGGAGTTTTAACAACCGACGAACGGGAGGTTTAACAACCGACGAACGGGAGGTTTAACAACCGACGAACTGGAGGTTTAACAACCGACGAACTGGAGGTTTAACAACCGACGAACTGGAGGTTTAACAACCGACGAACTGGAGGTTTAACAACCGACGAACTGGAGGTTTAACAACCGACG
>CM035792.1:5264384-5304384 GCA_020466265.1 Siphamia tubifer | reverse complement strand
ACAGAAAAATAACACACTAGAAAAAACACCACAAAGCAGAACTGCTGCCAAAGACAACAACACACTCCTGTAAGGACACTGGTACCATAAGTCACTTTACACACACACACACACACACACACACACACACACACACACAGTGTCAGTACATTAATATTCAGTACAGTAGCAGTGTTTACAGAGAGAGAGAATGAGACAGTGATGGAGGATGCCTCGATCGCCCGTTCCTTGTTCAGCCTCTCAATTACTTCTGTGATTAATACATCAGACTGCATTCTGTCTCTCTCTCTCTCTCTCTCTCTCTCTCTCTCTCTCTCTCTCTCTCTCTCTCTCTCTCTAGGGAGAATTAGTTTGTGGAGGGAGTGGGCGGAGCCATGGGAACGCCGTGGTTAACCAAGCTGCAGCAATCCAGAGACGATGTTATAATGACAGAGCACGCCACAGAAACCTGGTGCCTCTGCCGGGAACCCATGAGCAAGTAAACAAGCAAACACACCCAAAGTGTCGCTGCCTCAATACTCCACTTATTTATTCATTTATTTTTAATTTATTTCTGTGTTACCACGCTGCCAAAGGGAAGGGGAAGGTATTGGAAGGTTTTGGATTTTTTTTCAAATTTGGGATTGAACTGTTTAACTCTTGTTCTTACAGACGCTAACAGCTAACGCTAACTAAGCAGCTGTAGTTTAGTGTTGTGTACGTGCCTTTAACAGTATGTTTTCACGTCACTATTCTCTTTTCAATTGGACAAAACTTTTCTGATATTTACTAAATGTGGAAAAGACACGAGTATGTAACGTTTGTTTTTACATTAAATCACAAATGTCATGATTTATTTCTTAGGAAACAGGAGTGTATGAGGGGGCGCTGCGGAGTGTGGGAGTTTGGGATGGGGGAGAGGCTGCGGGGGACAGGAGGACAAATCCGCATTCCTCATCCTATCGTTGTCATAACTTCCTGTTTGACTGTGAGCAGAGTTTATCACTTATGGATGATGACACGACTGGAATAAATAATACAAGACAGATGTGGAGAGAGAGGAGGGGGGGAGAGGGGGAAGGGGAGAGAGGGAAGGGGAGAGAGGGAGAGATAGAGATGCAAGGGGGACAGAGAGAAAGAGAGGAGGGGAGGGGCAGAGAGGGGGGGAGGGAGAGAGGGGAGAGAGAGAGAGAGAGGAGGGGGAGAGAGGGGGAGAGATAGAGATGAGAGGGGGAGAGAGAGAAAAGGGGGGGGCTATTTGTTAGATGGAGACAAAGGGAGAACATCCTTTAACAGTGTGTGTGAACTTAGAGTGAATGGTTTTATTGGATCTGAGTTGATCCACTGGTACCAGTACTAGTCTGTTATTAAATCATTTGAATAAAAATTATCACGTACTAACAAGGAGAAGAAAGCCCTGCTGGATTCTCTCCTTCCTCCTCCTCTCTTTGGTCCTCCTCTCCTTCCTCCTCCTCCTCCTCCTCCTCCTCCTCCTCTCTTTGGTCCTCCTCTCCTTCCTCCTCCTCTCTTTGGTCCTCCTCTCCTTCCTCCTCCTCCTCTTCCTCTCTTTGGTCCTCCTCTCCTTCCTCCTCATACTCCTCCTCTTTACTGTGAATGAACACTTCTTTGTCGTTCACTCTCTACATTAGGATTCTCAGAGGCGTTCGACCGAGCCACGACTGACTGAGATAAATGACCCGCACGCACAAAATACACACACTTTACTGAGGCAGTACTGACTGACACACACACACACACACACACACACAACGCTGACGTTCAGACAGGATGTGGCTTTAAAAAGCAGCTTAAAACCAAGTGTGTGTGTGTGTATATATATATATATATATTTTTTTTTTTTTTTTTTTTTTTTTTTTTTTTTTACACACACACGTGTGTGTGTGTGTGTGTATTAATAAACTGAGGGTTTTTACAAATCATTTAAATACAAACAACTAGTGACCAAATCATAATACACATATACAGAAACATAATATTAACATGACATTCATACTTAATATTAATACAACCAAAAACAACACAATTGATTACACATTTTAAAAATCAAATGTCCTGGTCATGTGACTTTTTCTGGCAATGTGCCATATAAGGTTTCACCAGGAAGGGTCCTGCGCCACCACCCCCCACCCATCTGCACACAGCAGCAGAGATGACAGCAGTGTCCACGTCTAGGGAGTGTTATGTAGGATGTTTGAGTGTGTGTTACTGAACTACAGCAGCTTCACCTCCTTATAAAGCACCGTGCACAGACACACCAGACAGCCGTGATGTGGCCGCTACGGCCGCTCTGTCACTAATGGAAACTTAAAATGGTTCAGTCAAATACATACCATTAAGGCCTTAGTTAATATACATACTGTTATACTATATTAATATACATACTATTACATTCTGCTAAAATTGTGTCTATTCATATTTTGCCTTTTTCTACTGTTGTTCAAATCTTATTTTACTTTTGTCTTATTTTTTAATTCTATTTTCTCCTTATTTTATTTGTGTCTTATTTTCTTGAGTATTTTTATTGTTTCTTACTAATATTTGAATAATCCTAATTTCCAATAAAGACTATTCCATTCCATTCTACCCCCCCTCACTAACAGTTTGATGGTGTCATTTTACTCCACCTGGAACATTTCTGATCAGATTCCAGCTTTGATTGATCTGATTGATCTGGTTTGGTTGATGGATGTGAGTTAATTACTCTGTCAATTATGATGCTTATCTTGCAGAATTCAGCCTGAGGAACTAGAAACAGTTCTTTATTATCTTTTAAACAGTAACAGTAGAACTTTAGTGACACTGAAGCCTTTAAAGCTGCTGTGAGTGAAGTTTACACCTTTTTACGAGTCTATTTTTAGTCTGAAAGGTGAGAAAATGTCATTTTAAAGGAGATGAAAACCTTAAAGGCAGACAAAAAACCTGGATTTAATTAACGCCGTCATCATAAAGCAGCATGAACTCAATTATACAGGTTGTAATAAACACACAGTATTAGGTGCACGAGAGGAGTTTGAAACTGGAAAAAAAAAAAAAAAAAAAAAAAACACCATATCTGATTTTTATTCATCAGGATAAAGATCAGTTTAAATATATAATAAGGCATCAATATGATAATATATTAATGTACTCAAGGTTGAGGATGTTTGATGACATATTTACATTAATAATAATAATAATAATAATAATAATAATAATAATAATAATAATAATAATTAGAGTTCACATCCTGTTTCCTAAGTGGCCGTGGCTAAAATGTGAATGTGTTTCGTTGACCTAAATCAGCAGCATTTGGAGCATCTGCGTGACGCTCATTGGCTCATTGGCTGACATCAGGGCCGGCCGCTCACGAGATTTAATGAAGACTATTGCACACGCGCATAGTGTCGGGCTGTCCCGGTTAATGTTACGCTGTACAAAACCCTGATAATAAGACATCGTGTTTTTACTGCTACATTAGTGTAATTATGACTCATTTATTTCCCCGTTCATTTTTATTGCTCCCCTTCACTTCCTGTTTCTAAAGGGGGCGTGGCTAAAAACACAAAAACAAAACTAATGTAGATTAAAAGTTAAAATATAATAACACACCAGTGTCATGTTTTTCACGCTACATTAGTACATTTATGAGTCATTCACTTCCCCGTTCTTTTTTTATTGCATTTCTGTTGCCACAGTTCACTTCCTGTTTCTAAAGGGGGTGTGGCTAAAACATGAAAATGATTAAAGTAGATTAAAATACAATAACACACCAGCGTCATGTTTTTATCACTACATTAACATAATTATCACTCATTCCATTTAACTTATGTTTCACTCCTTCACTTATGAAACACTTTATCCAGCGTTTAGACCAGACCCTTGAATCAGACTAAACTGAGGCTTTTACATCCTGGTCCGACTGTTCTTCTCATCACACCAGGAGCTTCATTAGTTTTAAACATAATCACCGTTTACACAACTAAAAAAAAAAAAAAAAAGAAAAAAATGACTCATTTGTCCCATTCTTTGTCTTTATTCTTAATGGTTAAAAACAAAGGACGTGACTACTTCCTGGAATCAGCCTCTCCTTTTCTTCAAACCATCTGAGGATTTTTTTTTCTTCTTTTTGTTCCCATCACAGGATTCTTTTTAAACCATTACACAGGAAGTGACCTCAGTGTTTCCTGAGCTCTGATGCTTTCCAGGAAGTGTGTGGGTTCCCTGGTCCGACTTTTAAAGGCGTCCCCCATGGGTCCCCTCTGGGCCCACTCGCACATGTGTGGACGCACATATACACAGGAAGGAATACGACAACAATGGATGAGCCACAACACAGGAGTGGAGGAGGAAAAAACAAACGCCACCTGAGGATCTGGATGGGGTCAAAGGTCGCAAGAGCCAAAAAAAATAAAGAGTTCAAAAGGTTTTAACGTCAAGTTTTTCCATTTTGTACTTGTTTTTTTTTTTTTTTTTTACTAAACTAGGTTAAGTTTTTCTTTATTTTCAAGTAATTTTCTCATGTTCTCAACAATTGAGAAAAATGGTTGAAAAATAAGGAATAAGAAATACTTTGGTAACACTTTATAATATCTACAAACAATTAACCATGTATTACTTATTTGTTAATATTTGTAGCCTGTCAAAAAATGCTTTATGATAAAATGTGTTTAAGTAATGCTTTAATAAACATAAAAAAATGGTTAATACATCATGAACAAACCTTTACACATATGTAACAAATGGTTAACCCTTTAACCCCTGATACATCAGCGCTGACACATTCTGAATGGATGGTTTAAAATAAAAAATAAATAAATAAAAATCGGTGTCTTTACTGAGTTTTGTTCATAGAATTGATCTATGGAAATAAACAGATGTCAAAAAGCAACTGATTTGGAAAAAGAAGAAAAAGACTAAACTAAAACTATTGGAACCAAATTACAATTATTACAGTTAAAATTACAGTTATTTTCATTTTTTTTCTTAATTATTATGCAGATTGTTTCATACTATTTGTTATTTTGTATAATATTTATCAGTATTTTGTTCATTTTGTTGCTTATTTTGTGAATTTTTGCAATTTTTTTTTATTTTAGAATTTTTCTTCAACTTTGTTCTGTTTGTGTCTTACGCTGTTCATGTTACTTATTATTTTTGTTGTCTTACTAATTTTTTGTTCTTTTTATTAATCACTTTGACTGTTTTTGTTAATTTTGTTACTTATTTTTTATCAATTATCACCTTCAAAGGTGAGGAGAAAAGTTGAAAAAATACTTGAAAACTTGAAGTTGAGACGTGTACATATGTTGAGGTATGTATGTTCAGGTTTGTGGTTTTTCTAGATGCTTCTGTTCTTTCTGTCTGGACTTTAAAAGCACAGCCCACGTCTGTCCTCACAAGTACAAACACACCCTTTTCGAAGTTACTGGGAACTGGAGTGGGTTTTTGGAGGGAAATCACAACACTGAGCTTTTCAGAAGGAGGTTGAAGGAGTTAACAGCGTTTTCACACGAGAAAAAAAAACAAACTATAAAACTGGTCTGATACTAATGTGAAGACGCTGAAGTGACAACAATCTGGGGTCCTCTGGTGTGTGTGTTTGGGCTTGTATTCCTATCTTTATGGGGACATTGATATGTTAACAGTCACACTATGGGGACCAAAATTTCGGTCCAGACAAAGTTTAAAAAGAAATAAAGGTCCCCACTAGTAAAATAGAAATGATGTAGCCCTATAAATATATTGTTTTTTTACAGAAGTCCCCATAAAGTATGAGCGAAAAAGGTGCAAAGTGAAACATGTATTTTTCAAAGGTTTGAAGATGTGTTTACTTAATTTTTTTAATTATTTTGTTTATTCATTTTACATTTTTTTTACATTTATTTTATTTATTTTTCTTCCTTTTATTTTTCTTATTATTATCTTTAATTTATTCATTAATTTTTATTGATCATATTTAATTTAGTTTTCTACTATTTTTTTTAACTTTATTTTTAAAAATATATATATGCACTCACTAATTGATTACACACTTGGTCCTCATGAGGCATGGAAACAAGTGTGTGTGTGTGTGTGTGTGTGTGTGTGTGGGTGGGTGTGTGTTCAGGACTAAAAAGCATCAGAACCATTAAAGGAAACTTAACGAGCACCATAAAAACCAAGGAGGAAGTTATTTACTTACATTTGTCTACACATGTGTGTTGTGTACGTGTGTTGTGTAGTTGTGTACTTGTGTTGTGTACGTGTGTTGTGTACATATGTATTTGCGTTACATTGGATTCTCAGTAAACAGATCTGGAGGTCGCGCCTGTTACCGTGGCATCCAGCTGTTTGTTTGTGCAGCTGTTTTGATTGACAGGCCCAGAGCTTCCAGGCTAATGGGGACGTTTAATTAGAGGTCATGTGACCAAACACCTCCAACAGGGATGCGACGGTCACCCTGCGCACCCATGAACACACAAAATACAGAGAGAGGGGGGGGTGCAGATTCCATTTGGAACTCTGCTCATTTTCAGCCCGTTAGATGCGGGAAAAATTATGCGAAAAGGACCTTTAATTATATATTAGTGAGAGTTTAAATAAAAACCAACATGAACATGAAACTCTGCAGCAATAAATGAGCCTTAATTAGACGATAATTATAGGTGTTTGCCAGTTTATAATGACGTAAAAGCACTTTAAGGGCTTTTCTTAAGTGTGTCAGTTTCCATTAAGTCCTCATTAAGTTGAACAGGAAATGAAACACAGCTTCAGTGAAGCAGATGTTTCAGTCCAGTCCCCCTTTTTCCCATCAGGTTTTCATCTCAGCCACTTTTACCAGATCTGAGCGCACAATTCAGACTTTTAGGTGAATTCATATTTATACTTGAACCTGTAGAGAGCCAACAATAAGACAACTTCACTAAAACAACAGGAAATATGACGGAAAAGTGAATAAATACTTTTAAAGTGAGAAAAATACTTGAAAAATAAGGACAAACTTAACTAAAAAACATGAAATATGACGTAAAAGTGAAATAATACAAGTCAAAAAAAGTCTCTTTTTCTGTTGATAACTTTGCTTTGTTGGTGGTTTTATTGTCATTTGTGTCACAACATTAATTTCAATCCAGTTCCTCAGTAGTATTGTATGTCCAAACTTGTTTTCCCATTTAGGACAACTCTTTAGCTTAGCTAGCATAAACACTAGAAATGAATGGAAACTGCTAGCCTAGCTCCAGGGTTCATACACACTTTAACCAATACTTTTTGGCAAATTTTCATGACTACGTAGTCCTATAAAAATGCAAGTCGATTTTTAACCAATAAGAATAAAAAAGTTAAAGTGTTAACGTTTACCCTCAGAGGCTTAACAATAAAATGAATGACAATGTGTGATTCAAGATTAAATTAACATTGTGTACACATTATTTAAATGTGCCAGTGAAGCCAGACATTGTTAAATCAACAATTTCCTGGAATTTTAATTTCATTTGGGCAGATTTTAGACCATACCGACTTCACCACATGCGGCATGCTACATCCCAAGTAGTGAGTGAACAGGAAATTAACTTCCAGTTCATTTTCTGTTCACCGAATAGAATATTAAGATGACGTGAAATAAACTTTATTCAGTCAGTCAAACCATTTTTGTTATTATTAATCACACATTATTGCTGTTGTTATGACCCTTGGTGTCATTTTATTGTTTTGTACAATGTGATGTATCCTCCTGGTCACAGGGTGGAGTTCTGTGTGTGTGGATGTGTGTGCCTCCATTTCCTGTGTCCAGGTGGCTGATGGTGATTGGCTGCTGCTGCTCATAAAAGGAAGAAGCTGAAGATGTCCACTCTCTCACTCCTTCTCCATCCAGCCAGTGTTGAGTCGTGTGGATTGAAATTTGTGATATTGTAACTTTTGTAACTTTTTGTAATATTGATTTATGGTAAGAGACAAATTTTGTAGGGGAGGGAAGCCATTTTTGTTTTTACAGTTTTCTCCTGTTTTTTTGTTAGGAAGTGTAGCAATTGTGCTTTTGTTTATTTAGATAAGAGTGTTTTTGTTCAAGAGTTAACATTTTGTTTGTTGTTTTGGCCTCACCCTCCCTGACACTTTTTGTTATTCAGAAATAAAATTATTGAATTGGATTTACTTTAATTGCATTATTTATTTGGAGGCTGGACGAAGGAGGGGGGGCTTTTATGGTATGTCCTGGTTCCCCTAGACCATAGGGCGTAACACTGTGTAAAACAACAAAATCCATGACTTTTCAAAAATTTTCTGTCTTTACTTTTCCAAAACCATTCCAGCCCTGGAATTTGCATTTTTCAAAATCCCAAACTTTTCCAGGTTTTGTCTAAACGTATGAACCCTGTCACATGTGCTTGTTCGTGCTCAGGGCTGAAGCGGCGGCGCCCTCAGAGGCTGGTGTCGGCGTCTCTCTCTCCAGGAGGATAATCTGTCAGACAGACGGGTTCTTCTCTATTCGTCTCCATCATCAATCTCTGATCTGTCAGTCTTATTGATGAGGCCGCGGAGCCGGCGCCAGCTGGCAGCGGCGGGGAAAGACGGACGGACACGGGAAGAGAGAGACGGATGGATAGAGTGATAAATAAAGGAACGTCTGGGCTGAGCGCTAAGCCCCGCCCACCTGGTAAAAGCCATTAAAAGTCCCATCTGACGCAGGCTTTATGGCAGTGATCAGGCTAATGTTCTAAACCACGTTCTCGTCTTAAAGGTTATTTATTTTCCTCGCTGACACGACGGCCGTTTGAACATTTGGAAGATTCACCAACCTGCGAATAAACTCTTAATAACCTCGTCATACACCAGCGTTTATGGGCGACAAACTGTCACGTTTGCACTTTTACTTCAAATAGATCTGCGGGAGAACATCCTGCTGCAGTGGTTCTGACCTGTTCTGAACTAGAACAGTGTCAGTGAAACAGGAAGGACCCCAGAGAACCTGGAAAAACAATGAATCCTGAGAACTGAAAAGTCAGAGAACTGAGAACCTGGAGAACAGAGAACAGAGAACCCAGAAAACAGAGAACCCAGAGAACCGAGACCCGGAAAACTCTGAGCCAGAGAACCCAAAGAACAGCTAACCTAGAGAACTGGTGAAGTAGTGTATATTATTAATATATTATTAATACTATACAGTACTTCTCAGTTCTCTTTGTTCTCAGTTCTCTAGGTTCTCAGTTCTAACAGTCTTGTAGATGTCTAATGCTTTCCGTCCTCCCATGGTTCCATGCTTCAGTGTTTTTTTAACTCGTCCACAAACTCACAGTCGTGTCCAAGCGTGTGATACGTGAGTGAAAACGCTGCCGCCGCAGATCAACCTCGTCATGATGTTTACATGAAACACGAGTCTGATCTGAGCAGCGGGTGAGGAACCCCCTCCCCCCTCCCTCCTCTCTTCCTCACCCCACCCTCCCCTCTACTGTGGATTTCTTGGATGGAGTCGTTTGACAGACGAGCAGAATTTCAAAGAGGACACACACTTCCTGTTGCTCTGTCACCGAGCTGTGAATGACACCTTCATCCTCCTCACTTTAACATTCAGACATGTCCTCATTACACACACACACACACACACACACACACACACACACACACACTTGTTTCCATGTCTCATGAGGACCAAGTTTGTAATCAAGTAGCCATTGGTTAGTGAGTGTACACATCTTTTTTTATATAATAATAATATTAATAATAATAAACTGTATTAGATTTTAAAAACTAAATAAATATTCATAAATAAAAACAATTATAATAAAAAATTAAATAAAACAAAATAACAATAATCAAAAATAAATAAATAATGAAAAAATAAACAAACAAATTAAAAAAACACATAAAAATACTTTTTTAAATGTATAAATGAATGAGTAAATAAATCCTGTTTCTTTTAAGTAAACATATCTTCAAACCTTTGTCCCCATAAATCATAAGGCTTTATGGGGACTTTAAGAAAAAACAGTCAATGTGTTTATAGAGCCACATCATTGGCCTACATTTCCATCTTTCACACAGATTTAGATTTTAATAATGGGGACCTACATTTATATTTAACCCTTGTGGGGACCTGAATTTTGATCCCTATGGTAACAGAGGTGCCAATGGTCTGACTATGTAAACATATCAATGTCCCCATAATGATAGGAATACAAGCGCATACACACGCAGTATCCAGATGTGTAAATGAGCTCCAGCTGTTTTAATCTGCCAGTGTTTTCTCTGCTCTCCTCCACTTCACCTCCTCTTATCTCATAAATCATCTCCCTCCTCTCTCTCTCTCTCTCTCTGACCATATGTTTGTTTCCCAGCAGGTAAAGCTGTCCGGGTGAAAGGTCGCTGAGCGCAAACATACTAATATTGACTCAAGGTGGGAGCAGCGTAGCGAGCACTGTGTGAGCGAGTAAGGGGGTGGGGGGAGGAGTCCCCACATCGGCCTCTAGTAGAAGTTCATGCGTTCTAGAAGTGACTGCGCTGATTCACTGCAGGAAAGTGGAAGACTCCAGGAGGTGCAGAGTGGAGACAGTGGGAGGTGCAGTGTTTGGACAGTGGGAGGTGCAGAGTGGGGAAGGTGGGAGGTGCAGAATGGGGACGGTGGGAGGTGCAGTGTTTGGACAGTGGGAGGTGCAGAGTGGGGAAGGTGGGAGGTGCAGAATGGGGATGGTGGGGAGTGCAGAATGGGGGTGGTGGGAGGTGCAGTGTTTGGACAGTGGGAGGTGCAGAGTGGGGAAGGTGGGAGGTGCAGAGTGGGGAAGGTGGGAGGTGCAGAATTTGAACAGTCGGAGGTGCAGAGTGGGATGGTGGGAGGTGCAGTTTGGACAGTGGAAAGTGCAGAATGGGGATAGTGGGACGTGAAGAGTGGGGACGGTGGGAGGTGCAGTGTTTGGACAGTGGGAGGTGCAGAGTGGGGAAGGTGGGAGGTGCAGAATGGGGGTGGTGGGAGGTGCAGTGTTTGGACAGTGGGAGGTGCAGAGTGGGGAAGGTGGGAGGTGCAGAATTTGAACAGTCGGAGGTGCAGAGTGGGATGGTGGGAGGTGCAGTTTGGACAGTGGAAAGTGCAGAATGGGGATAGTGGTACGTGAAGAGTGGGGACGGTGGGAGGTGCAGACTTTGGATGGTGGGAGGTGCAGAGTTTGGACGGTGGGAAGTGCAGAGTGGGGAAGGTGGGAGGTGCAGACTTTGGATGGTGGTAGGTGCAGAGTTTGGATGGTGGGAGGTGCAGAGTGGAGACAGTGGGAGGTGCAGAGTGGGGACAGTGGGAGGTGCAGAATTTGGACAGTGGGAGGTGCAGAATTTGGACAGTGGGAGGCACAGAGTTTGGACTGTGGGAGGCGAAGAGTTTGGACCGTGGGAGGTGCAGAGTTTGGACCGTGGGAGGTGCAGAATGAGGACAGTGGAGCAGTGGTGTATGTGTGTGGCGTTCTAACCCCACGGCCAAATCAATAAAGTTGAAATAATGAGCAGTAAAGTCACTCCAACATGATAATCCCTTTTCAGACTCAGCAGTTTTTTCAGCAGTATAGAAAAACTTTAACACTGCAGTGAGTCTGTTTACATCACAGTTTTTATTCCTGTTTAATTCAGAATAAAGATTCATTATAGAATAATAGTTTGTTGATCCTTTACAGGAATGGTACCCCACAACCTGAAGCAGACGTGGTCTCTGGTCTATAGATTTGTTGAGTGTCTTCATAGGAAGTTTGACAGCTTCAGTCAAACCACACTGAACTAATGATTGTTAATGAAATAACTTCCTCTCCAGTTCTATGGATAATATGGAACTACTTTCATGTTTACGCTAATAAACTATGTTTTGTGTTCAGAGTGTGAAGAAAATGTTCCAATGTTATTACTGTAAATAGATTCAAAGTTCACTTCATCATTATTGCCTCCGCCAAGGACGTTATGTTTTTGCCGGCGATCGTTGGTTTGTTTGTGTACAAGATAACTCAAAAACCTATGGATAGATTGTGATGACATTTTCAGGGTAGGTGGAGGTCTGCGCTGTCAGGATGCTTTGCTTTGTCTATAAAGCACTAAACGGCCTTGGACCCAAATACATCCTAGACCTACTGGTTCCCTATGAAGCATCCAGAGCCCTGAGGTCATAGGTCATCAGGGACAGGTTTACTGTGTGTTCCAAAGATAAGAACGAAACAAAGTGAGGCATCATTCTGTTACTCTGCTCCTCAACTGTGGAACAAACTACCTGGATACCTGAGGTCTGAGAACAACTGTTAACTAGTGTTAACTACTGTTAACTAGTGTTAATACCTGAGGTCTGAGAACAACTGTCAGTTCATTTAAATCAGGCCTGAAAACATTATTGTTCACTGGAGCTTTTACTTAGATTATTATTTGCTTTAAAATGTTTTTATGTCTTGATTTTAATTTTCTTTTAATGCATCTTTATCATTTTAATTTTCTTCTGTTTCTATTTTTGTGTAAAGCACCTTTAGTTGTCCTGTACATGAAATGTGCTATACAAATACATTTGCCTTGCCTTGCCTTTGCTAGTATTTAATTGATTCAGTTCATGTATGAAGTACAATGATGTGATGCCTGATCTGACACCCCAAAAAGCACCTACAATTTTGCACAGTTTTGCTTTAAAGGTGTCCGTCTGCTGAAAACATCTTTTCCACATTCCTGTTGGAATCTGATGGGTCACCATGAGTTACCAACACATGCTGCGTGGTGGGTCCCCTCCACTGGCTGGATTTACCATTCATAGAAAACAACAGAGAAACGAGACACGAGTCTGTCCACTACATGTCACAAAGACAAGGGCGTCACCCACGTGGGTGTAAGCCCGTCCCCCACCCATTGCAGCAAATATGAAGTAGCATTAACATTAGCATCTACAAGAGAAGACGGCGCCAGAATAGCTGCTGCAAACAACTGCACGTAACAATAAAAATGGTTTATTTTTGTTCTGATCTACTTCTGTCACCAATGACCATATTTGGTCATTTTCACTCTTTAATTGCATTTGCATCAGTGATGCACGGGCTGACCCGAAGTGAGCAGGTGCCTGCAGTCACCCGCAGTTGCCGATCGTTTAAAAATATTTTTAATAATATTGGGGTCAGGTCGTTTGAGATAAACATTGAAATAATCTTGTAAATATACTTAATTGAATTTCCGTGAAGGTGACATACGACGTCGTCAGAATTGTTTGAGATGGAGGGGGCAAGAGAGAAAATAAAGTTGGGAGAGTGGAAGTTTCGGAAACAAAAAAAGTACGGTTTGGTACAAATTGGCTGATATTTTTAAAGATCATGAGCGGCTCCCAGTGTTTACAGGTTGTCGACTCCTGCTTTAGATGCTGCGTTAGCATTGATAACTTTTGAATGATGAAGGGGAACAAAAATATTTTCTCAACATGTTAACTGACAAGCAATGATATGGAATTTTAATACAAAAATAAACGCAAGTGTGTGAGTAAGGTCATGTGATGTTCATAAAGACCACTGACTACTTTTTAAAAAGGCGAGTCGAGAAGCGAATCGGATGCACCGTTTTCACATTTCTTTCTAGTCTGAGTTGCGGGCAGGTTAGTTAAAAAAGCGGTTGGTTGCGGGTCGTTTATACATCGACCTGCGCATCAGTGGTATGCATCATATGTGCCATCAGACATTTTCTCAGTCATGGGTTTCATATACTGTTCAGATATTTTTACAGTCATTTTTCTCTTCCACATCTTGTTAAAAGAACAGCAGTGACATGTGAATACTGCAGCACAGGACTGAGCGTGTGCAGAGTAATGAGGTATTTGTACTCGCTTATTTTCTGCGTCTGCACGAAACTGATCTGTGAAAACTGAAACCTGCTCTCTCTCCGTTTCACTCAGAGGACGATCGAGGACGAATGAGTGATCCACCCCCCCTTTTTTTCCTCCCTCTCTCTCTGGCTATCTCACTCTCCCTCTCTCTCTGTCTCGTCAGGCTCAGTTAGCAAACATGCACCGGTCAGATGCTAACGTAGCGCCGTGCTCCGGCTCGTCTTACAGGAGAAGGCACATGAGGAGATACTTCCTCCTCGGCTCCTCTTTCCCCCAAAACCTTAAACACTCAAGACGAAATGACACCGAGTGATCGGGGGGGGGGGGGGCAGGTTGTCCGCTGTCTGAGCAGGACAACCTGATGATCAGCTGATCCAAACAAAGTAACTCCGCCCACTGTTCTCGCTACGTTGTTCAAACCAACGAACGCACGAGTTTCCAGAAGAAACTATGTACGAGACAAGGCTTGACGAAGAGGAGGAGGAGGAGGAGGAGGAAGATGAAGAGGAGAGTGACATGATGTTGAGTCATATTTTGAAATAAACATCTAAAATGTAATGATTTTAAGAGCAGGTTGTTTTTTTTACTCATTAACTCTAATAAACCCCCCCTCCCTAACATCATGTTGTTCTGGGCCCCCACAAATCTAGAAACGGCCCTGGCTGCAGATCTGTGTTCTGAGCAGAATTTGGCAGGACGTCAGTGTTCTGTCCCCGTCAGTCCACCTGCCCCAGATAAAAGGTGTTTTTCCACTTGCTCACCTGACTTTAGCTGCCAAGCCCCACCCCCCCCACACCTGTCAGTCACTCTGACAACCTGAAACTAAAAACTTTTGAAAATGAGTTTTGAAAATGTCATTTATTTTAATGCCAATTAAGGCCTTATTTTTAGAACAATGAGTTCAATGCCTTTTAAGACTTTTCTCTTCTTTCTTCCTCTTTTTCTTTCACTTCTCAGTTAAAATCACATCAGGGAAAAAAAACGACCATATGGACCATTGGAACAAGCCAATAAAAATACAAGAAATAATATATGTATCAGCCTGATATATCATCATTATTATTGTTATTATTATTATCCACATATGTGATGGAGTCCTTCCAGGCTGAACAGAGTCTTAGTTGGATCAAAGCCAAACCCAGGGGAAGGCTGTGATCAGCTGACTCTGCAGTTCGTCCTGTCAGGCTAACGTTTCAGTGTCATCAGTAAAAATGCTAAAATGGCGTTTTGGGTTTTTTTAGGGACAGATCTGCTTTCCCTAAAACTCACATTGTGTCCTGAAGGGCTGTCACCCTGCCTTGACCTTTGACCTCTGTGTTATATAACACTCCGGGAGGAATTTGAGAAAGAGAAGGACG
Organism: Siphamia tubifer; assembly: GCA_020466265.1. Classification (NCBI taxonomy): domain Eukaryota; kingdom Metazoa; phylum Chordata; class Actinopteri; order Kurtiformes; family Apogonidae; genus Siphamia; species Siphamia tubifer. Next base: position 5,289,264 of record CM035792.1, on the reverse strand, counting down.
AGTCACAGGAAGTAAACAAGGAGAAAAAAACACAACAACACAGGACGACAAGGAAAGGAGGATGAAGAAGATGAAGATGAGCCCGATCATCGGCGTCCAGTCCAGGCAGGGTACTTACACAGGTCTGGAAAAGTTTGGAATTTTGAAAGGCTGTTTTGCAGACCTTGAAAAGTCTGGGATATTTAAATGGTATTTTTCAGACCTTGAAAAGTCTGGAATTTTTAAATAGTATTTTCCAGACCTTGAAAAGTATGGAATTTTTAAATGTTTTTTTCCAGACCTTGAGAGGTCTGGAATTTTTAAATAGTATTTTTCAGATCTTGAATGGGGATGGGGAATGGGGAGATCAACAAATTATTAGATTTTTGTGGGGGGGGGGGGTCTGCCTGGGTGGAGGTCTGCGCTCTCAAGGTGCTTTTCTACTTCTCATGTTTCAGGCCTCATCGCCGTATGTTTAGAACATGTTTCAGTCACTAAAACATCACATAGCGTAGACGCTGTTGGGTCGACCCTTCAGAATAAAAGAATTGTTTCTTTCTGGTCGTTGAATCGCAGGTTCTCGTATAATTAAATTCTCCTTTTTATCTTGATACTATCAACGGCCTTCGCAGCGGGAACGCCAGCGTCCAGCGGCATTTATCAGCCCCTCTGGTCACATGATCCTGCACATTCCAACAGTCCCAGAGCATTTCTGAAATACAGAGATCGTGTTTTGCTTTGATAAAAAAAAAAAAAAACGCCTTTTCTTAAACGCCAACGTTTCTTATCAATACTTTCAGCTCTGAACCAGAAAACGCCAGATCACGTTTGTTTCCTTCCAGTGTTGGTGTGAATGTAGGACGCTCGCTCGCTTCTTCTCCGCTTCGCCTTCCATCGCTCTGCAACCGTCAGCAGATTCTCCCAGCATGCCAAGCGAGGGAGGGAGTCGCCTCGACACGTGCTTCCATCCGGCAGCTTTTAATGAAGCCGCTTCAATTTTTCACGACTTGACGGCGGACGACCAGCTGCGAGAGGAGAAGGAGGAGGTTCACTGACACCATCAGCTTTACACTGATACGTGAAAGTATGGAGGACTGAAAGTGCCAACATTAAGTACATTCATAAATAATTACATAATTAATTAAAATATGTAATTAAAGGTGGGGTTGAAGATCTTTTTTTGGAAAATGTTTTACCATATTGCTTGAAAACCTCTTCACGATCCCATATCACGCACTGAAACACTGTATTTTCTGGACTATAAGATGCACTTGTATATAAGCCGCATACACTGTATTTTAAAAAGTATAATTAAAAAAAATATACAAGTCGCACCAGGTTATCAGCCGCAGATATCTGTTGAAAAATCTGATATTTACTGCATGTACAGAACTGAAAATGTAGTTACATGCTTGTACATGAACAGTGTCTGTTAACATGGCAGTAACTATGCTGATTAAAATGAAACACAACCAGTAAATTATTAACAAGTAAACTATGCTTTAGAATTGTTATTGCATAATGCACCATGTTACTACATTTTCAAGAAAATAAAAAAGTGGCTAATCCATTTTGTAAGAATCTTCTCAAAATGTAATAACTTGTGAGGTCAAATTTATTAAAAATGCAATGGGATAATTTATTACAAAATGTTGCTTCATCACAAAACAAAACGTAAAACGACTTACATTTTGGACGTTTATTACAAAATACGGTTCAACACGCCCTATAGTCCAGAAAATACCGTATGTTTCCTTCGAACTGAACCGGACGCTTGCATCGTTTATTCTAACTGGGCTTTTTCACGCATTAGCTAATAACATCCTGCAGCAGAAAAAACCACAGCTCTGATCTCAGACGTACGTTCTCTGATGACTCACCATCTCTCTGTGCGTCTGCACTGTTCAAAGTATCGTGCGTGGCTACAGAAGCGATAAGGGCTGAGAAGGGCTTTATGTGATGGCCGCCGTTTAGACGCAAGCGACGCCACTGTAAAGTGGGAACAAGCATTGGAGGCAGTTTGAAGATGTTACATGAGATGTCCTCTAACGCCGGGACACGTCCTGCAGCCGCAGAAACGTTAGCGAGACGGAGGCACGCATTCATTTCCCAGGAAACCGTATGCCTGGCGCTCATGTAAAAAAACTGACAGAAATACCTGACGACCATGTTGTTCCCCATGGGGGGGGGGGTGACCGCTCGCCCAGATCCACGATGACTCATCACATGGTCACAGTTTAACTTTGCGAGTCAAGGTTATTAGCGTTAAACGAACAACATGACTGATAGGGCTTTGACTTCCAATTTTAACGTTCTAATATCATTCAAATGCAATATAAATGTATTAATGAGCCGCTAATCACACTAGTGTGTGAGTCAGACTCTTCTTCATCACATGGTCAATGTAAATGTCAAAACTGAGTCATTTCTACTGAATGTTCAATCAAATATATGAGAAGAAATGCATTTTGTTCTTTGAGCATTGGTTTGTATTATACTCTGGTACACACACACACACACACACACACACAAACACTAGGCAAAATAAACTAAATAAATACATAAAAATAAGAGTTGAAGCCACACCCCTTCAGGCCACGCCCCTTTTGAACTTATAGACAGAATTTGTATTAACTTGTCACTTCAGTCTAACAGCTTTTTATTTTATACTCAGTCAAAATAAACTAAACACAAATGAATGCATAAAAATAAGAGCTGAACATTAGTGTGGGTCACTGTGGAATTAGAATAAAGGCTGGGAAACAAGCAGTGGTGAAGCTTCGGCGAAACCAGAGATCATCAGAAAATCATTGAGGTATGAAAAAGACAATTTACAGTTTCAATTGATCTGGTGTGTGTGTGTGTATGTGTGTGTGTGTGTGTGTGTGTGTGTGTGTAAGTCGATGCCCTCCAGGTGGATCAGGTGATGGATCGGCTTTCGTTTGCGGCGTGTTCACAGCCGCTCCACTTCCTGCGCAGAAGGGAAGCGGAGCTTGAAAACGACAGCGGCTGTAAACTGATCCGGGGTCAGATTTCAGCTGCAGCGTCAGTGTGAGGCCGTCATTTATCCGCTCGAGACACTGCTGCAAATGTAATTACATATCCAGGAAATAAACTGGATCTGAAACAAGAGGTGTTTTAAGTCCACCAGCAGGAAACGTTCAGATAATGAAGTAAAAAAAGACTGAAGGACGTTTTGATCTGCACATAGACACACAATTATTATTTTTATTTATTTGTATTACTGTTAAAATTTTATATTAATATTTAACGCACAAATGGTGATTCTCTAGCCTTTCGCTCAATGTAACTTTTGGTGAGATTTCCATGAAACTGGCCGACCAATCACGGTCAGAGGGCGGGCGTAACAAAGTGATGCTGCAGCGATTTGGAGAGAAACAACCAAAGAAAAAAACAACAACAGATGTAGATTTCCTTTTATCAAAGATGAGTGAAAACGTCAGCAATCTTTACATTATTTTTACAAAAGCGATAACAGTCGTTAAGTTCCATAATCCACCATTTTGTTTAGTCATTCCTAACTTTCTCTGGACTTTCTGGCGCTCTAACTACATCATACTAAAGATTACACTGATTGGTTGTAGTACCGTCCTATTGCATACAGAAAGATTTCAAAGACAACCTTGTAGCCCCGCCTCCCCTGACTGTGAAGCACCACTAGACCCATACATGGAATGAATAGGGATAACATGGTTAGGCGAGTGATTCTCACAAAAATACTATTGTTTTACTGGTGAGGAAATTATTTTTTTTCTTTCACACTACATCATTTTAAAACATTTAAAACATTCCTCTAATTCAAAGATCATCAAAATGCATGATCTTTGAATTAGAGGGAAAACATGACAAATATTTTGGGGATTTTAATAATGAATATTCAGAATATTTCTAGAAAATATCATGTCCATGAGTCGTTATTCTCATTACTGCAGTATATTTTAGAAGGGCATTGAAAAGCTATAGGAATTTCAATATGAGCTGAAACTACCCACAATGCATTTGTACTAACAGAAGATTCAAGATCCACATTTAATTAATTATTTGAAGGTGTATTCATATATTTCATTTCGGAACTTTTAGTCCTCCATAATAAAAGGACTATGAAATAATAATTTGTTAATATGTGACCAGCACAAAACCAGTGGTTCAGTTTTACAGCAGTATTTCTAGCTTTAGCCTCACATACGTTATATGAGTCAAACCTATTGAATTTAAAGTTTATGCATAAAATCCCAGTAAAATGTCTCCTGAACACGTCTAACTATGAGTTTTTGTGAAATTCCTACTGTAAGTGCTTCAAATCATGCCTTTTAGGAAGAACAACAACTGACTGAAAAACAAAAACAAAAAAATCGGCTCCTTCATGCTCACGTTAGGTATTTCCCCGTCATGTTTGGTACCGTTGGAAAGATTGGGATTCCCTCTAGACAACTCTTAAATACAAACCTACAGAATTATATATTTGAACCAATGGGAGGCCTCAGAACAAAGCCTTCTCCAGTAAACTAAATCCCTTGTTGCTAGGGCGATGTTGAAAAAAAGCCTCTGATTGGTTGAATTAGTGTCATGTAAGCATTTTTAATCAGCTTTAAGATAAATATACAATCTGAATTTCTGAAATTTGACCCAAGTCACATTTCATTAATAACATTTCTGTAATGCTGTATGTATTTACTTATTTTTGGCCCTCTTAGTCCTGCATATGTATATACTGTCCAGCCGACCTATCTGTTCTATCATGAATGTAAACATGGTGTTCAGTTTCTTTTCTCTTTATCTTTGCACCAGACCTTGTCATGTGACTGAAAAAAAAACCAACGTGTAGATTCACACGTGCATGATTTCAGTATTTCTACATCTTTTCAGTTCTACGTCATGAAGAACGTACGTGTTCTGTGTGGGAACGTCTGTGGGAAAAGTGTTTTGAAGATGCGTTTAAATGTAAATGCGAGTTCAGAAAGGACTAAACCAATCCATTTTCTCTCAGATACAAACCATTGTTTCTGTTCCTCTTTAAACGTACAAAAGAGCAACAGGTGAGCCCCAGTGATTGTCTGTCGTCATGGAAACAAGGTGCGCCGTCAGCCTTTTTTATTTTACTTTCTCAAAGGAAAGGAAAAAAAAAAAAAAACGCCTCAGGCAGCAGGTTTTTTTTCTCTCTCTCTCTAAAAACAGAAACACAGACCGACTTCCTCCACATCTGAATACTTTGAACACACAGCGGGAGGTGTGTTGACATACAGACAGGAAGTGGGTTAGGACAGTCCACGCCCACAGGACAGGCCACGCCAACTTTATGTCAGACGTTTGTGTTCACAGAAAACAGTGAAGCGATAGGTTTAACTTTTCTACTGAAGGTGCATATGGCTGAAGCCGCGCCCCTTCAGGCCACGCCCCTTCAGGCCACGCCCCTTTGTAACTTATTAGAGACAGAATTTGTATTAACTTGTGACTCACGCTCTCATTTTTTGTATTTTACTCAGTCAAAGTAAACTAAATAAATACACGCAAATAAGAGCTGAAGCCACGCCCCTTCAGGCCACACCCATTTGGAACTTATAGACCAGTGGTTTTCAAAATATGGGGTAGTGAGCCTGTAAAGAAAACAATTGTTCCACTGAATTGTGCTTATATTTTGAATCAGATTAATCATGGTGATGGATTAATTTGAGTTAATGCTTTAATTTTTACATAACTAATTAAAAAACTAATTAAAAGTGAAGGTTCTGGAAGCCCATCAGAATCTCCAACCCCGACGAGGGGCAGAAAACTGGCCTGGTAACCATGGAAACCAGCCCCCGTCTTCCCGCTGACTAATTGTATGTGAAAACAAAGCTGTGGGAGGCGGAGCCATAGGAACTGGTTTTGGTGAAACTGGATGAGAGTCCGTTCATCTGTCAGTGTGTCAGATAAACGCACACACACAGTTTGGGTGAAGCATTGGGAAGTGAACATAGACACATCTCTTTTTAAGATCAGAATAAACCAGTGACTATTCAGAAACGTTTAATTCAGAATTATCATTTTCAACTGGAATGAGGTGTTTACATGGTTCATCTGAAAGCAGAATTAACTTATATCTGGAATTAAACTCATGTAAACAGGACTAATGTTTGACTGCATTTTCCCTACCAACCAAATTAATAAATCCATACACACAGACATGTATAAATAAAAGTGCTAATCTGATGTGGGTTCACTCTTTGCAGTGATGACAGCTTCAACTGGAGTCTGGAATCTTCTGAAGCAGATTTTAAACTGGACCTAAACTCTATGGATTAATTATGGAATGACACTGACGTGTATTTCAAGGGAGGTGAGTGCATACTTTTGGAAATACAGTTTATGTCCGGGGTGTCCAAATCCAGTCCTTGAGGGCCGGTGTTTTATGTGTTTTAGATACACATGATTCAGTTTAAACTTTAGCAGTTCCACAGTAAAAATAGTTAAAATAAGCAACAACATGAACAAAATTGGCCAAAGTCATCAATAAAATGAACAAAAATTAATAATAAACTGACAAAATAATTAGTAACATGAACAAAGTAAGACACAAAGGTTTTGTTCATTTTGTTGCTCATTGTTTATGTTTTCTACATTCTACTTTAATTTTGCTCCATTTGTGTCTGACTTTCTTCATCATTTCATTTCGCCATCTTTGTCCATTTTGTTCGATTCTGGTTTATATTAACACTGTGGCCTCCTCCTTCTCTTTTCTAGTTTACAGTAACACTGTGGCCTCCTCATTCTCTATTCTAGTTTATAGTAACACTGTGGCCTCCTCATTCTCTATTCTAGTTTATAGTAACACTGTGGCCTCCTCATTCTCTATTCTAGTTTATATTAACACTGTGGCCTCCTCATTCTCTATTCTAGTTTATAGTAACACTGTGGCCTCCTCATTCTCTATTCTAGTTTATATTAACACTGTGGCCTCCTCATTCTCTATTCTAGTTTATATTAACACTGTGGCCTCCTCATTCTCTATTCTAGTTTATAGTAACACTGTGGCCTCCTCATTCTCTATTCTAGTTTATATTAACACTGTGGCCTCCTCATTCTGTATTCTAGTTTATATTAACACTGTGGCCTCCTCATTCTCTATTCTAGTTTATAGTAACACTGTGGCCTCCTCATTCTCTATTCTAGTTTATAGTAACACTGTGGCCTCCTCATTCTCTATTCTAGTTTATAGTAACACTGTGGCCTCCTCATTCTCTATTCTAGTTTATATTAACACTGTGGCCTCCTCATTCTGTATTCTAGTTTATATTAACACTGTGGCCTCCTCATTCTCTATTCTAGTTTATAGTAACACTGTGGCCTCCTCATTCTCTATTGTAGTTTATATTAACACTGTGGCCTCCTCATTCTGTATTCTAGTTTATATTAACACTGTGGCCTCCTCATTCTCTATTCTAGTTTATAGTAACACTGTGGCCTCCTCATTCTCTATTCTAGTTTATAGTAACACTGTGGCCTCCTCATTCTCTATTCTAGTTTATAGTAACACTGTGGCCTCCTCATTCTCTATTCTAGTTTATAGTAACACTGTGGCCTCCTCATTCTCTATTCTAGATTATAGTAACACTGTGGCCTCCTCATTCTCTATTCTAGTTTATAGTAACACTGTGGCCTCCTCCTTCTCTATTCTAGTTTATAGTAACACTGTGGCCTACTCATTCTCTATTCTAGTTTATAGTAACACTGTGGCCTCCTCATTCTCTATTCTAGTTTATATTAACACTGTGGCCTCCTCATTCTGTATTCTAGTTTATAGTAACACTGTGGCCTCCTCATTCTCTATTCTAGTTTATAGTAACACTGTGGCCTCCTCCTTCTCTATTCTAGTTTATAGTAACACTGTGGCCTACTCATTCTCTATTCTAGTTTATAGTAACACTGTGGCCTCCTCATTCTCTATTCTAGTTTATATTAACACTGTGGCCTCCTCATTCTGTATTCTAGTTTATATTAACACTGTGGCCTCCTCATTCTCTATTCTAGTTTATAGTAACACTGTGGCCTCCTCATTCTCTATTGTAGTTTATAGTAACACTGTGGCCTCCTCATTCTCTATTCTAGTTTATATTAACACTGTGGCCTCCTCATTCTCTATTCTAGTTTATAGTAACACTGTGGCCTCCTCATTCTCTATTGTAGTTTATATTAACACTGTGGCCTCCTCATTCTGTATTCTAGTTTATATTAACACTGTGGCCTCCTCATTCTCTATTCTAGTTTATAGTAACACTGTGGCCTCCTCATTCTCTATTCTAGTTTATAGTAACACTGTGGCCTCCTCATTCTCTATTCTAGTTTATAGTAACACTGTGGCCTCCTCATTCTCTATTCTAGTTTATAGTAACACCGTGGCCTCCTCATTCTCTATTCTAGTTTATAGTAACACTGTGGCCTCCTCATTCTCTATTCTAGTTTATAGTAACACTGTGGCCTCCTCATTCTTTATTCTAGATTATAGTAGAGCTCACTGTCTTCTACGTCCTTGTGTGTTTGTTGAATTTAGTGCTTCAAGAATACATCACTGTGGTGGACATTAGTGTCACATCGGAATCCAAACCCCAAAAGGTTCCCTCGGAACTATATAGTTCTTAGAATTATTTAGTTCCTAGAACTACTGTATGGGAAAGTGATTTTATATATGAGGGGGGCTGAGCTTGTTGGACCAGGAACTACTCGTTTTGTGTTCTGTATATTTTCTGTCTACCTTGCAACTGCTGTTGCTACAGGCTATATATTACGTCCTCTATTCTAAGGTAGTTTGGATAAAAGCACCTGCCAAATGTAATGAAATGTGTTTAATTTGTCATCTTGTGTCATTATCATTTGGTCTCATTTTTGTCTTTCTTTACATCTTTCTTTTCACCTTTTTCCATCATTTCCGCTCCATCACTTGCATCACTTTGCATCTTTATTTCTGATGTTTTTGTGGCACTGTGTCATTTTAAACGACAGGTAAACATACTGACACTGCTGCTGGAGTCTGTAAGTGGTGTGTGTATGTATGTATATATATATATATATATATATATATATATATATATATATATATATATATATATAAATGTGTGCTTCCCCTCTCTCTCTCTCTCTCTCTCTATTACTCTCTTTTCTCTCTCTCCAAATGAAGGATATGTCCTTCTGCTTTTATTGCTCTAGTCAGAGTGTGTTTTAAATATTCATTCCTTCCCACTGAAGCCGGCGTTGCATTAAAATTCCCTTTGCAGCGCTAATGGCTATTGGCCCACGAGGGGTATGGGCGGGGGGGAGGCGAGTGAGCAGGAGGGGAAGACAGGGAAGGAGTGCGAGAGCGAGAGAGAGAGAGAGAGAGAGAATGAGAGCAAGAGTGTGAGAGAGAGAGAGAGAGAGTGAGAGAGGAAAACAGGACAAGACAACCAGGGATTAAATACATTTGTTTTCTCTGGTACCAAATTAGTATTGACGGCAGCTACCTCCCCTACTACACACACACACACACACACACACACACACACACACGCAAGCAGCGAAAACCCAGCCATGTTGAAAATTAATTACTCAAGTGTGTGTGAGGTGATACTACACACACACACACACACACACACACACACACCACCCCCTAAAGTGGCAGAGCAGGTTCTGCACAGCTGCTCTGTTATATACTGACAGTTGAAAGCATTGGTATTATGGGATAGTATATATTCTTAGTGTGTCTGTGTGTGTGTGTGTGTGTGTGTGTGTGTGTGTGTGTGTGTGTTTGTGTGTATTCCTATCTTTCTGGGGACATTGATAATGTTTACAGTCACACCATGTTGAACCAAAATCCAGGTCCCCACAAGGGTTAAATAATAATAATAATAGATTGTCTTTATATAGTGCTTTTTTGTCCACTCAAAGTGCTTCACATTAGTGACCCATTATTCATTCATTCATTCATTCATTCAGTTCAGTTATTTTTATTTGAGCAGTTCATCTTAAAAATAAATAAAATACAGAACAAAAGAAAAAAGACATAAGGATTTCAGAGTCACCACTCATTCACTCTCACATTTTCACTCTGGTGGTGGTAAACTACATATGTATCCACAGTTGCCCTGGGGCCGACTGACAGAAGACTGGATGACATTTTCACCTACGGTCCCTCCCATCACCACTGAACATTCACACACCTGTGTGAGAGACACTGGAGGCAGGAGGGTGAATTGTCTTTGCCCAAGGACACAATGGACTGACTAGGACAGAGCGGGAGTTGAACCACCAACCCTTCGGTTATTAGATGACTAACTCTACCAACAGACATGGCCACTATAAATATAAATAAAGGTCCCCACTAGTATACTTAATACTAAAGGAACACAGGTTCTTATTCTATTGTTCACTTAATATAAAGCTGCATTTGTATGTTTGAATGTGTTAATGTGCTTCGATTATAATATAGAATGGTGTAAAAAAATATATTTTAAAAAAGTATATATTTGAAACCATTACAGGAACCAGAGCCATTTAATGGGAACCGTTACGGACCTGGAATTGTTAAAATTCAAATGGATCCTAAACCAAATATTGGCCAATTTACCAACAAGTGATGGTTACAAACTTGGTCCTCATAAGACATGGAAATCAGAATATGTGTGTGACAGTTTATCTGTATATAGCTGCTCCGCGCCTGGTGAAGAAGAAGAAAAAAATGCAGCAGGAGAAAAAAAAAAGAAAGTGTTTGCCTGCCGACCACACAGCAGCAGAGCGACGCTATGTCCATCCATCACACTCCAGCCGACGCCCAAACGCCACCGAGGCTGAAATTACCTCCGTATCATTAGGACGCGTCCAACATGTGTATGTTTTCACAATGCCATCACCGTGGAATGTTTTCAAACAAGCCGTTCCACTGCTCGAACCACAGAGTCTGTGCCTCGTAACACTAAGGCGCCCAATATTTCAAGGTGTCATTCCACTGAAAACAACTTTTCCATGCTCCTTTTGGAATCTGATGGGTCACCCCGAGTTACCAACACATGTTGCCTTTAAAAGTGGTTTGTCACCTCCACTGGCTGCATACCGCCAGGAACAAGGGATCCAGAAAAAGCTGGTCCATCTGACGTCAGATGGACTTTAGCATCACCCATGTGGAGTTAAACCCATCCCCCCATTGCAGCGACCCTGAAGTAGCATTAGCATTAGCATCTACAAGAGAAGACAGCAATATACCTGTAGAGAACTGATATTGGTCAAATAAACTGATAATCTGGTGTGACTAATTGAACAGGTTTACAAAACTCGGCTCATATTTAAATACAAAACTAACTTTCCCTCAACACTATAAAAGATAAAAATAGTATAAAGTTTAATTATTCCTGCAAATGTGAGACTGAGCATAACACTGAGGTTAGAAATAAACATACAGTTTTTGACTCTTTTTGAGGAAAATCAACTGATCAACATGTTCATGTCTAAGAACACTAATGTTACTGAAAGTTTATGCACGGATTTGATCCAAATTCTTTCTGATGTGACGCTGGTGTCTGGTTTACAGGGGGTTAGGGGTCAGAGGTCAGGGATTAGGGTATCATCTTTTTTCAGCTAATGTCACAAAACAGCCAAAGGGGACTTAACAATTAGTGCTTAATATTCACTCAAAAGAAGAAAAAGAACGACCATGGAAGAAAAATGAATAAATAAAATGACAGCAGTCAGATTTCTCATATAATTCTATGTTCATCTTAATTATGTGAATTCATTATTAAAGGCGGTCAACATATTAGGAATTTGTGAATGAACGCCTGATGCGATGAAGACGGGTAACCCTGAGGTCGCTCCTCATCATCACTCAGACCTGGCTGAGGTATTTGCTGTGACCTTTGACCCCCCGTGGGCGGCAGAAGTGAAGGTGACTCTGCTGATATTAAAGTCTGACACCTGAGTGACTCAAACATCTCCGTCCACGACTGCCGGAGCTCATTTTTCATCCGTACGGACAGACGAGGCGGAGGAGGAGGAGGAGGAGGAAGTGGAGGTGTCCGAACACTTCCTACCGGAGGAGGAGGAGCAGGAGGAGGTGGGGGAAGGGGAGGAGGAGGGGGGGGATCAGGTTCAGACACGATGTCCGACGGCGAGCAGCTGATTCCATGGACTGCTCAACACGCCACACGGATCGAAGGGCGGCTAAATTTAGACGCATGAGGACAGAACAGGACGAGCTTTGTGTCGGAGAACATGAGGCGGAAGGGGATCAGATGTCCACGTAAAGATGCTACGTAGCGTTCAGGTCGCAGACTCACAGGATGGAAGCGACCACTCGTTCAAAGACTCAACCAGAGGTTTTCAAAACAGTAGGAGAGAGAAGCTCCATGAAAACAGAAAAGCACCACTTTATTTTGTTACTTTATTTTTGTGTGAATTTTTAGCACATATTTAACAAAATTCAATGGAACAGTTGTTTACAATTGTTTTGCTCAAACTGTTGAAGTTGCTGAATAAAGATGTTAATTACATATATATATATATATATATATATATATATATATATATATATATATATATATATATATATATATATATATATATATATATATTCCTATGTTTACGTGTTTTGGGATTTTTCATTGCTTTTTGTGTTGGGGGTTTTTGCATATTTTTTTCTCTGCATTTTTTGTGTTTCAAAAAGTCAACAACAAACTGTTTTGAGAGTGTTTCCTTTTCACTCAAGCACTTCTCAATTAAAATAGCACATCTTCTATCCATAATTCAGCAAATCTCTTTCGTGTGTCGTGTTTGTCTGTGGAACGTCCAACACCTGCACAACTCCACCAAATGATCCAACATTTGGAGGGTGTCTTTCCAGTACAATGGTGGATTACAGTGCAAAGTTTCACACCATTATGACAAACAACAAAGATATTAAACTCATTTCATTGCTCTTTCTAACTTTGCCGCTCTGAGCATTGCTGTGCATATTACCTAAGTCCCGCCCCTTGATGTGGCTCCAGCTGCACCGTAGTGTATTACTAATGACAACTAACTGCTGTAACAAGGTCCAGTGTTTCCCATACTAGGGATATGACTTTTGGTCCAAAACACTATCGAAATTTATGGTGTAAGGTAGCTGTCAATATGTTCGTGTCCACATATTGGATACCCATGTGTAATTGTCAACAATTACAAGTACGACTAAAAAATTACAAGACTTCCCACAAGTGACATAACTGTCAAAATACGTCATCACCGCATCCACAGGCATTACTTGTTGAGAAAAGTTTCCACTTTAAAGGGCAATCCCAACTCACCCAACTTTTTATGGCTTTGGCCAGCGCGGTATCTTCAGCGCATGCGCAGTCTTGATCTCGATTGGTTAAGTACACACTTCCAAAACAACTCAAACAAAGCAAACAAATAAAGTCTTTCTTTCTGCTCCTTTCAACTCATTTCACCCACTTCCAAAACACATTAGTACCAAACAAAATCACACTTTTTTACGGGCTCTGCACTAGTTAATTTAAAAGGCACAATAGTCGGGGATTCTGCTAGTCATAGGCAAATGTTAGCATTATGGTAATGCTCGCACTATGCTAATACTTTGCCTAGCTTATGACAAATATGTTCAGTGTAGATATATTCACTTCTTTACTCAGTCTTTCTTCATGCAAAACAAAACAATTAACATAGATTAAAAATAAATATTTAATCGTGATTAATTGTAAATCGTAATCATAAATTAATCCAAATGCTGTGATTAATCTGATTAAAAATATGAATCATTTCACAGCTCTATAAATTGTAAACATAAGCACCTTTCTTGTCACTAAAGGACAGCGCAACAATGATCTATGTCAATCTACCCCCCCCCATTTTTGTTGTATTCATAGTTTCTTTCCTGTTATTTTTTATTACTGTTTTTAACTTTCATGATTAACATTGTGATGTTTGCATTTATTGGCTGAATTCCAATATGTTAACCTTGATAAACCTTGATAGTTTTGTTTACACAGTAATAATATTTGCATTGAGTCAAACGCTTGTGGGTCCGAGTCATCAAAGTCAAAACAAACCTTGTGCGCCTTCGATAAAATTACCAAATAAATCAGAAAGTACAGTCGTGTGTTGATGAATTGTTGAGCTCCGCAGGCGTCAAGGACATACGCAACAGCAATCACAAATCAGAGTCGAGCCTCAGCAGGATTTGATGAGTCAAATTCCAAAATGACAGCATTTTACCCACTTTAACTATTGTATTGTATAATTCTAAAAAAAAAATTTAAAGTTCTCAAAATATAAACTAATACAAAAAAAGTGCAGAAAAATCCAAAACATTTTCAAAAACTGTCAAACAAAGGGGGGAATAAAACACCCTAAAAATGCAACAAAAAACAGTGATGAAAAATACAATAAAAAAAAACACTGATGAAAAATGCGATGAACATTTTTAATGAAACACTAAGAATGTGATGAAAAACAGTGGTGAAAAAATGTGACGAAAAACACTACAATGGAGAAATGCAATAAAAAATACTAATGGAAAAATGTGATGGAAAAACACTGATGAAGAAATGCAACATAAAAACACTGAAGTAGAATGAAACTTCTATTGATGTGAGCAGCAGCACAGGGTGGAGTTCCACATGGATCTAAACTGGGGCGGGGGTTTTTTTGATCATTGAAGGAGGGAGCAAGGCCAGGTTGAGGTGTGGGCAGGGCTCATTTCCATGTGGTTGGTTTTGTTTTTTGAATAAACAGATGAACCACATCACTGGACTGAAATCTGAACAATCAAATCCTAAAAATTACTGATGTGGTTTAGCCTGAACAGCATGAGAAACACCACTTTGAGTTTTTAATCTAACCCAACATTGGTTGGGAGAGAATATTGTAATGACCATGTGTGTCCGCAGAGACATATCACGCTTTAACTCAAAGAATACTTGAAATATCACAATGAAATGACATGGGCATATACATATAAGTAATGTGCATCAGATGCAATGATTCATTTGAGTAAAGGTCAAAGGTCAAGGTCACAATTAACTACAAAAATTACATCAGTTTTAACTTAAGAACAGACAGTCACAGAACTTTCAGATTGATAACGATGCGGAATGAAGATTATTACAATTCTTATAATTGGTGTTATCATCTATGACCAATAGTTTCTCAGATCTCTGGAGGTCAAAAGTGACATGTGGCAAAATTAATATTGTGTAAGACTGTGTGGGTGTCAAACAAACATATCATGCTATAACTTAATACTGGATATATTATCATAATATTACTGATGCATATATACATAACAAAATTATCAATATTCCAAAAGGTCAAAGGTCACATTCAGCAGAAAGGTCAAAATCACATTATTGGTTCCAATACAAGACTGGGTTGTCATAGAAGAAAATTGGGGCAAGATTAGACATTCTCTGAATACTTGTTATTTTTCAGAATAAAAGGGAAAAAGCCTCAAACTGCACTGACATAAATCAAACATCACAGCAATTTTATTTTACATCAAGTCAAGTCATGTTTAGATGAAAAATCATGAATAATAAATAGATAATTTCCTTTGAACCCGCGTTGTTTCAATACTTTGTGCCAGTTGGTTTTTTTTTATTTTATGTGATTGAAAACTCAATACTAGTATTTTTTTTTTTTTAAACAAACATCTGCTGATTATTTCACATTTCAGACAGAAAAACCAACCAGACTCCATTAAATTATAATACAAATGTGAATATTTGAACATGTTGAGTTGCTAAAATTTATTTTTAGGGAAATTCCCTCTTACATTGTCGTCTAGCCTGGGGCGTAACATAATGAATCTAGTTTTTGTTTTGTTTTTTAATTTTATAATCAATTCTATTTTATAATCACATTTATTATTCTATAATCTATTCTATTTTATTTGTTATTAAATCACATTTTTCTATCTTCTCTATCATATTTATCTTCTGTTTGTAATATTTATATCACAACTGGACTGAAACTGGACCACATCACACCGGTCCTTAAATCCTTACATTGTCTTCCTGTGGGTCAAAGGTCACAGTTTTAAATCTTAGTCCTGGTCTATAAAGCACTAAACGGCCTTGGACCCAAATACATCCTAGTCCTGCTGGTTCCTATGAAGCATCCAGAGCCCTGAGGTCATAGGTCATCAGGGACAGGTTTACTGTGTGTTCCAAAGATAAGAACGAAACAAAGTTTGTCATCATTCAGTTGTTCTGCTCCTCACCTGTGGAACAAACTACCTGAACACCTGAGGTCTGAGAAAAACTGTCAGTTCATTTAAATCAGACTGAAAACATGACAGTTCACTGGAGATTTGACAGAAATTATTGTTTTTTAAATGTTTTTATGTCTCTTATTTTAATTGTCTTTTAATGCATCATAATAATTTTAATTTTCTTATATGTTTTATGTAAAGCACCTTGAATTGAAATGTGCTATACAAATACATTTGCCTTTATATATTTTGATTCATCATCTTTGTCATAAGTGGCTTTTTTTTTTCTTTTCATCATAAACGTCTGGACATTGTTTTTTATTTAATCAAATCTCATTCATGCTGTTTCTACTTTTGGAAATAAATTCCTTTTTTTTTTTTTCCATTTGTTTTGTTTCAAATTCGTCCCCACGTTGCTTTTGTCCGTGTGTGTGTGTGTGTAGTTAAGGTGGTGATGGTTGCCCGTCTTCCGTCTGTTCGTTTGGACAGATCCGTGGTGGAAAAGCGCCGTGTTCTCCGACAGCCTGGCGTCCCGCGTGGCGCCAGAAAGTGTCGGTGTGAAACAGTACCGGTCATGTGACGTGTGTGTCGCGGCTCAGATGGTCATTCGCGTCGTGTCAGCTTTGTCAGCCTCACAACTTTGGCGTTCCTCGGATCACTTACAGCCCGGCTGAGCGCCACGTTTGTGTTCCCGCCGGAAGAAAAATGGAAAAAGAAAAAGAAATGAAGAGAAATAAATAAAGAAATGAACAAGCGTGGTCTGGATCAGGCCTCAGATTTGGGAGTTTAGTTGACCTGCTGTTTGTTGCCCACGGCGACAGATTACACAGCATTGGACGTGCTGGGGAGGATTTATTATGGGATGTGAGAAGACCGGAGCGTTGGCACTTTAACCCTTTACTGTCTGAGCTGATTTAAGCTAAAAATGACTGAAAAATGCAAATTCAAACTGCAGCTGTTCTTCTTGGAGAAGAGATAAAAGAATGGACCATTTTACTAAGACACTTAAGTCCAGAGAATGGGCAAAATGCACAAAAATACACTAACACAAAATATTTTACAAAACAGGTTAAAAATCCACTAAAATTCACAAAAAAAAAGGGATGAAAAATACAAAATATATTCAAAAACTCTTCTAAAATACAGAAAAAACACCAAAAAATATGTTAAAATATCCAAAACATATCCATAAATATTAATATATAAATGAAATTAACATGTTTATTCAACACCAACAGTTTCAACAACTTTTCAGTTGAATTGCATTAATTAATTGCCATCATCTCCAAAGGACTCAGACTATTTTTCTTCTTAAATCCACATAAATCTTTAAATTCCACTAAACTGGTTCGAACAAACTGAAATAAAACTTGGGATAAATCCACTAATTAGCCACTGAAAGTGTGCCGCTCGCTGTTACAGTCTGACCCCGTCTGTCTGCAGCCGCTGACCTTTGACCTCGCATCACAGACAGGAATCCTTCACTGCCTGCCGACCGCCGACTAGGAGCTGTGACCTTTGACCCCGTCACCTTCCGCCTGCTCATTAGAGGCCGTGTCAGCGGGACGCGAAGGGGAAACTGTGTGTGTATGTGTGTGTGTGTTTGTATTCCTTTCTTTGTGGGGACATTGATATGTTTACACAGTCACACCATAGGGACCTCTGGAACTATGGGGACCAAAATTCAGGTCTCCAAGAGAGTTAAATAGAAATAAAGGTGTCCACTAGTAAAATAGAAATGATGTGGCCCTATAACTACATTAATTAGTTTTTTCCAGAAGTCCCCACAAAGTATGAGGGAAACAGGTGTAAAGTGAAACATGTATTTTTCAAAGGTTTGAAGATGTGTTTACTTTTTAGTAAAAAAATGTCCTTGTTTTTTTCTGAATTTTCAAATATTTTATTCATTAATTTTTATTTATTTTTTCAATTTAGTTGAGTTTTACAATTTTTATTATTATTTTTTATCTTTTTTTTATAAACAACATTCACTACCCAATGGCAACATGATTACAAACTTGGTCCTCATGAGACATGGAAACAAGTATGTGTGTATGTGTGTGTGTGTGTGTGTGTCCAGATCACACACTACAGTCACTACCACTGTATTAAAGGTTCAGGGGTCAGAGGTCACGCCAGCCTCTAGGAGCCTCATTGTTTAAGTTTTTTAGGCTGTCAGAGTGCCATTAACGAGTCTGCAATCTTTAACGTCTCCACAAACGCCACAGCACCGCCAACAAAAAGCGGCGTCAGATTTAGAATCTTCCAGATGGTTTATAATGTGGGTGGATTTCAGGCTGATCGTTAAGTTAACGAGCCTAAAGTCCCCACAACGTCGTTAAAACAATGACTGAGGCTCATTATTGTCAGTGATGGAAGACATGCATTATTTTAGCAGAAGAAGGACAACAAATAAAACGAATAAAGTACTGCAGTAACGGTACAAGGAAGAACAAGTACCACAGTAACAACACAAGGAAGAACAAGTACTGCACTAACAGTATAAGGAAGAAAAAGTACTACAGTAACAGTACAAGGAAGAAAAAGTACTACAGTAACAGTACAAGGAAGAAAAAGTACTGCAGTAACAGTACAAGGAAGATTTCATGGTGATATCTCAAGTATTCATTAAGTTATGGCTTGATTGTCTCTGCAGACACACACACACACACACACACAGGGTGATTACAATAATCTGTCGTAACCAATGTTGGACGAGATCAAAAAGTACAACAGTTACAGTCCAAGGAAGAAGTTGTTTCTTCTTCGTCCTCAAACACTTTGTGCCATGAATGGAAGCGTTCAGTGTTTCCTGAACTCGTCTTAATAATTTGCTGCATTAGAGGCCGTTATTGAACTATATTTGTTCTGTTTTACTACATATTCACATACAGCTCCGTCACCACGGTAACTAAACCCAGAATTAAAGGTCTCCTGTGAGTACATTTATGCGTCTGAACAACCGGTGATATTATGCAAATTGGAACAATTTTTGAGTAATGGTGTCATTTGAGAAGCAGCGTAAATATCAGCACAGTGGGAAGGTTATAAAATAAAAATAAAATAAAATGAAATAAAATAAAAGCAGTGTTTGGTTCACATCTTTTGTATTATTATTATTTTTAGTGTTTGTCATATACTATGTCTTTAACCCTTTAGATTAATGTGACTAAATAAACACATGATCAATACGGCGGACTAAAAGTACTTAAATTAAATGAGTACCTGACTAAATAATTAATCTCGCCTAACATTGGTTGGGAGAGATTATTGTAATCACTCTCTGTCTGTGTCCGCACAGACATATTGTGCTATAACGCAATGAATACCTGAGATATCACCATGAAATTACATGGGCATGTAAGATAAGAGATAAGGTAAGATAGACTGTATTGATCCCACAACAGGGAAATTCACATGATACAGTAGCCAGCGATATAGAGCAATAGAGGGACAGCAAAGAGAAGAAACATATAGATAAATAATAATATATGTACATAAACACAGATATTGAGAAAAAGAAAAAAAGACTATATGCTATGTACACTATACATAATACACAGGATTGAAAAAATATATACAGAAGGAATAAAACTATGTGGATATAAGATAAATAAGAAGTATCTATATATATATATATATATATATATATATATATATAAATTGCACATAATATAATGTCAGAGGTAGTATTGTTAAGTGGCGTCAGTAATATTGTTATTGTGGTGAATGTTGTACAGTCCAACAGCAGTTGGTCGTCAGATGCAATGATCCTTTTGAGTAAAGGTCAAAGGTCATGGTCAAAATTAATTAAAAGGTCAAAATCACATTATTGGTTATAACAAGAACGGAAGGTCACAGAACTTGTTTTTGTCATACTATTGACTTTTTTATTGCACAATTACCTGTTTGTCTGTCTGTCTGTCTGTTAGCAAGATAACTATGGACGGATCTTGATGAAATTTTCAGGATAGGTTGGTAATGGGGAGACCTAGAAATTATTACATTTTAGTGGTGATATCGGGGGGGGGGGGTGCTTTCTGAGTGCTTTTCTAGGTTTGGTTTTAAAAAAAAATAGACACTGATTTTACAGTACTGTACCTCTTTTCTTACAAAAATGTTTTGCCTTTGTCAGGGGGTACTTGACTAAAAATTTGCTTCTGAGGGGGTACATCACTGAAAAAAGTTTGAGAAGTTCTGCTTTTGTTAGACTGTGTAGCTGTAGTTGTTATTAAAGGTCTTACAATGACACAGTCATAAATTCATAATTTCTTTTAAACTAAAACATGGCAGGTCACCAGTGGGCTTCTGTCGAGAACTACCGTCAGGATGAAAAGGATTTCTGGAGGAAACTCTGTATTATTATTATTATTATTATTATTATTATTATTCTTATTATTATTATTATTATTATTATTATTATTGTTTTTATAAAGCACACTCAGAAAGCAGAGGGTTAAGTCCATTCTTATTAAACGTGTTTTCCATGTGACATAAATAACCTTCATTCTGCTGTTCCACTGAACCCCTGCATTTAGTCACAAGCATCATTTGTAATAAACTCCAGGCACACAAACACATTTGGGTGCAGAAGTGGCAGATGTTGACAATATGTGGGTGTTATTTCATAATGAATGGGGAACGTGTTACATAATGTCTCATTTCACTCCCAGTTAAACGTCTTTTCCACTGATTGGCCTCGTATGACTAAACTTAGCAGCTGAAAATGCAACCGTCTGGAGCGCTGTGGAGAATAAATACCAACAGAACCACATGAAAATATGCTGTTTCGCATGCATTTACTGATGGTTTTTATATGAATGTTAGTATTTTAGATGCATTTACTGATGGTTTTTATATGAATGTTAGTATTTTAGATGCCTTTACTGATGGTTTTTATATGAATGTTAGTATTTTAGATGCCTTTACTGATGGTTTTTATATGAATGTTAGTATTTTAGATGCCTTTACTGATGGTTTTTATGTAAATGTTAGTATTTTAGATGCCTTTACTGATGGTTTTTATGTGAATGTTAGTATTTTAGATGCCTTTACTGATGGTTTTTATATGAATGTCAGTGTTTTAGTTGCATTTACTGATGTTTCTTATATAAATATCAGTGTTTCAGATGCAATTAGAGATGGTTTTTATATAAACATCAGTGTTTTAGATGTATTTACTGTTGGTTTTTATATAAATATCAGTGTTTTAGATGTATTTACTGTTGGTTTTTATATAAATATCAGTGTTTTAGATGCATTTACTGATGTTTTTTATATAAATACCAGTTGTAGATTTATTTACTGATGGCTTCTATAACAAGGTCACTGATGGGAAAAATATTATATGAATCCCAAATCTTATCTTTGACAGGCTCTTTTCTTATTTCTAGAGCTGCAGTTCTGTAAATTATTGAATACTGTTGTGATTAGAATTTGAAAAGATGAACAGATTTTGGTGGAAGGACAGTCTTGAGCATCTTTTGACCTTCAAGACAAAGCTCAGGGAAATTAAGTTATCCATTTTGTGCATCTTTGGACCTGGAACGCAAAACTCTGGACATATTTGACCAACCTGCAAAACAAAGCTCAAGGCAAATAAATTATGATATAGACGAGGTTACGTAACAAACCCTGGGTGGCGCCATTACCATCCTGATATGCAATTAATTTCCGCTGGAAGTCAGTTGCACAGTGTTTGTTAATGTAAACAGGCTCCGATTGAGAGCTTTTTGTGAGCTATAGTGTCCTGGGAACATAGTTTAAGTACTTTGTCTGGAGATGGAGTTATCCCCCACCCAAATTTAGCACAGACCTGGGAGGACAATATGACGGCGTGGCCCAAGGTCACGTACAGCAAGATTTGTGCGTAGTTTGTGGACTCCATCGCAATAGGCAGAAAAGTTATGGACAATCTGAAAGCCTCCGAGGTGTATGTGTGTAGTGACAAAGTCAGTTGTGTTCTGTTATACAAGCACGATCGTTTTGTGTATCTGAAAGCAAATGTAGAGCCTAGTCAACGTTTGACTAGTGCGTGGCGTAATGCTTACACACACACACACACACAGATAGGGCTGCCAACTCCATGAGGGGAAATATGGAACACTATGGGAAGTCCCATCAGATTCATAGACCTCCGATTTTTTTATGTAACCCTCAATGGAAAAACAAGAATTTCGTCTTGTTTCAGCTCAGCTCAATACCAAACGTAATTTTGTTTTTAAATACGGGATGATTCCGTATTTCAAGGGACGTTTGTCAACTCTACACACAGAGCGCTGTAGACTATCAACCTGTACACATGCAGCAAGTTGTCCATTATTTTTCTTACTGAATCATTAGTAAAACAAACCGGAGGAGCCAGAATGGAAGTGGTAAGTGCATCCGGGAGGAGCTCAGGAAATACAGCGGAAACGGGTCAAAAACCTGCCTATTATTGCCTCTTTTGGCCCACAAGACAAAGCTCAGGGCTAAATATGAGGCATTTTGTTCATCTTTTGTTTTGTAAGACAAATCCCAGGGTAAATTAGTAAGAATGTATCATCTTTTGGCCTGGACGACAAAGCTCCGGGTAAGTAAACATGCATTTTACTTCTTGTCGTCCGATGAATAATTTGCCAAAATATGTGAACTTTGACCTCTGAGGTGTGGTAGGACGTTATAAACCGGTGCATATTTGGCTCAAAAGAGTTGCGACCAAGTAACAAACTCTGCTCAGTGTCGACCTTTTGGACATCGACCTGCGAAAACTCTGCAAAAAAAAAAAAAAGCACCTCTTCTCTACCCACAATCCTCTGGGACAGACTGGAGGGGGGGAGCAGCAGGACGGAGTGAAAGGGGAAGATGAAAGCCGAGCGCCGACTCCAGCGCCTCATTACCGGGGCCGATGTGTGCGACAGGTACTGGGCTCGTTACCCAGCATGCCACGGGGGTCAGCAGGGTCAGAGGTCGCGGGTGGTCGCTTCCTGTCCATTAGCAAGAGAAGGATAAAAAGAGCCTCATCAATCACACAACACCTGGTCGCCACAGGCAACGGTAACCAGGAGATAACCAGGACCACGTGCAGCAGTCTAACACCAGGAGCGCCACAGGGGCGACCTTTGACCCTGGCAGACACAGGGTTCACTCAATAATATCTACCACACAAACTCACACAGGTTGTTTTAGGAGATTTTAAGCCACTTTTTACAAGCGTAGAAAAGTCATTTTATCTTTATTTCAGGTAGTTTGACAATATAAAAAATATATATATATATATATTTATATTTTATAGTTAATAATATGTTATTATTTCAATATCATAATAATGGATACGGGGAACTAATGAACTGGCTTTTCAGCAATTTTTATTAATTTTGCTGCTTATTTTAGCCTTCATTGCTATATTTTACTAAATTTTTTTGGAGGGGGGGTTATTTTATTTTATTTTGTTCATTTTATCCACTGTCATTGATTCAACTCCATGGGTTTGAATCATTTACCTTGTTTTAATTCCTATTTAATTGAGAATACAAATATATTCCTCTTTCAGATTAACCATGTAAACACCTAATTCCAGTTGAAAATGATAATTCACAAAGATTTCTGTATTTTACACCACTTATTGACATGTATTGATAGTTTCAGTATATTATTATAATTATTATTATTATTATTATTATTATTACGCCTTCAAAAATAGGTTTTAAACAGTTTAAATCAGTGGATAGTTTTATTCGTCTGTGGATATTTGGCTTTTTTCGGATCAAACCGCAGCTGATTAATCACATTGTGTGGGTCAACCCCATAAAAACCAACATGCTGACTAATCCCTTCGATGGCTTCTCTGAGGAGACGCTCACAGCTGATTGGTGGAAAGCAAACATGTGAACCCCCCCCTCCCCAATGGAACAGCCCAGTGAATGAAGTGAAAACATGGTGATTATTTGCAGAGTTTGTGATTCAGTGTGAATTTAGCAATGAGTTGAAATGAGATGCAGTGATCCTGGAGCATTTGGCTGTTCCACCGCCGCCTGCTCATATTTCTTTATTATTATAGTCACATCGTCAAGTTCCCAGATCCCAGCAGTTAATGTGATAATTGCACTGTTATCCAAACTGATAGAAATAATGGGCAACACTATGAATAAGCCATAATTCTGCCTTTTACAGCCCGTTCTTTGACAGTGTAATGTTACAGGATGTTCTACAGAATGGAATGGAGTTTAGATTCTCTTCTCTGGAGCTAAACTGAGGACAGTCCGAGGGTTCCACCAACACTTTTACGCTGCATTTTATTATGTATTGCTAGGGTTTTACTGTTATTTATAATATGGGACGAGTTCCAGCACACCCAAGTCATTTTTTCAGGGGCCACATTCAGCCCAGTATGATCTAAAGTGGGCTGGACAGGTCAAATAATATTTAAAAAAAAATAGGATAAGAACTTATAAATTATATCAACTCCTAAGTTTTCTCTGTTTTTGAGTAAAAAAAATAAATAGTCAAATTCCATAATAAAAATGTTTTCATCTATGAACTGTACTCGAACATAACAGGAATAAATATCACCAGCCTGAAAATTCTTAAAGGTGTCATTCCATGGTTATTTCATTAATATTGCTGTGTTCTCCATTGCTATTGAATACATTGTGTGATGCTTCTATTTAAAAAAAAAAGCACCTGGATTGCTTT
>CM035792.1:5214384-5259384 GCA_020466265.1 Siphamia tubifer | reverse complement strand
AATCAGCCTGACATAGTGGTGGTGGATAAACATGAGAAGACAGTGGTGGTGATAGATGTAGCAGTCCCCAGTGATAGCAACATCAGAAAGAAAGAACATGAGAAGCTTGAGAAATACCAAGGGCTGAAAGAGGAGTTAGAGAAAATGTGGAGTGTGAAGGCAACAGTGGTACCAGTAGTGATGGGGGCACTAGGGGCAGTGACCCCCAAGCTGGGAGAATGGCTCCAGCAGATACCAGGAACAACATCAGAGATCTCTGTACAAAAGAGCGCATTGCTAGGAACAGCTAAGATCCTGCGCAGAACCCTCAGGCTCCCAGGCCTCTGGTAGAGGACCCGAGTCTGAAGGAGACACCGCCCACGTGGGGCGAGAGGAACATTTTTTTTTTTTTATATATACATATATATATATATATATATATATACACACATATATATATCAACATTGAAATTTCCAGACTCAGGAAAGATGGACACACAAGCCTGAGCGATGAGGGTAGCAAGGAAGTCCTCATTGCCATACTGTTTACTCATAACTGCTGTACGAATGAGAGCTGTGGCCTCATTAATATCATGGAGATTCTTAGCTGAGGAACATACACAGTCTGGGAGGATCTCCAGAGCCTTCTTGCAGGCCTTTTCATAGCCTTCAATCACCTCTGACACAGAAAGACCCATCCTGAGCAGCTCTTCATATATATATATATATATATATATATATATATATATAATTTTTTTTATTATTTTTTTTTATCTCAAACAATGTTGACACTCTCTGTGGTGTTAAACAATGAGAACAAATGCAGACAAAAAAAATGACTTGTGTATAAATTATTATAATTGCCAGAAAACAAACAAAATAAATTTAAAAAGATACATTTTCTATTATTTTCAGGCCATGATGAAAAAGTCAAATCTGTAATTAAAAGTGGAAAAACGGCCGTTAATTGAAAGATTAAGCATCTCCAGTGAAATGGTGAAAGGCATGATGGGAAATGGCAGAACACAGACGTCATACTAGTGTTGACTCTGTGTGACATTTGGCATCACAAGTGTTTGTCTGAACTTAACTGAGCATGAGTGCCATCTGTCACACACACACACACACACACACACACACACACACACACACACACACACAACACACAGGTTTCCATGTGTAATGAAGACCAAATTTGTAATCATTATCAAACTCATCTTTTTTTCGCAAAATAACTAAAATAAAATACATTAAATATTAGCCTGACCCATTACTTGGCCGGCCAATTTAATGGAGCTGATTATAGAGTTTCACAGATTAATCGGTATTGGCCAATATGTAGTGATTTATTAACTTTTTTTGATGCCGAGGTTCTGCCCCTCACTGCTCCTCCTCCTCCCCGACTCCGAGTTCTGGGGTGTGGGACTAGAATAGAGTCTTCAAATTTGCCCTTCAAGGTTCTGATGTCAATACACATCAACAGTAAGAGCAAAAAGAAGCTATATGCTAAACGGAGTATACAGGAATGAAAAGGGAATTCCTGATTTGTCCTATCTCTAATCACAGTGAAAACATTATGGTGACCTTGACCTTTGACCTATATTCTCCAAAATGTAATCTCTCCGTCCATTTTTCGATTCGTGCAATGCATGATGGGATATAGTGCTTTGGTTAGTGACCATTGTTGTCCACTACATTTCGCAGTGGATTGTGGGAGACATTGAGTGCACTATATAGTGGTTATAAATATTCACTAAGGCTTTGGACACCTCTACAACATGGCGTGGTCCATCTATAGCACAGGTGTCAAACTCCAGTCCTCGAGGGCCGGTGTCCTGCATGTTTTTGATATTTCCTTCTTCCATGTGATGCAGTTTAACCCTTTAACTCTTGAGAGCTAACAAAATAATTGGTAAAGTGAGCAAAGTAAGACACAAACTACAATAAAAAAAAACCCGAAATGTAGAAAAATAAACAAAATGAGCAACAAAAACTAATAAATATTTACAAAATGACAAATAATATGGAAAATTTTGAAAAAAAATGCACTAAAGAAGAAAACTATTATTGAACTTTGGTCCCAGCTATTTTAATTTTGCCTTTAAAATTTTTTTTAAATAAAATAAAAAAAAAAAACTCTTGCTTTTTGGCACCCTGTCCATGCACAAAACTAAAAGGAAAATGGTTGAATTTTTTTGAATATTTAAACTAAATCATCCATTCAGAATGCATCAGTGTTGACACTTAAAGAGTTAATAATCAGTTCCTCATCAGACTGATAATGATGTAATGGCCTCCAGGTGGAATGGAAGAGGGAAACATCGAAAACATGCAGGACACCGGCCCTCGAGGACCACAGTTTGACACCCCTGATCTATAGTGACTATAGAGAAGTTAGGGAGTGATTTGGGACACAGCCCCCGACTCTTTCACAGAATCCAAATAGGATCCACAGGAAAGACTTTATACCACATTAATTTAATCTGCACAACAGGAATTGTCACATCTGCTGCTTCCTCCTGTTTTTTGTTTTTTTAAGAATAAATAAATAAAATATTTTTGGCATCCCACTACTGCAGCAGAGCATCTCAGGTAAAGTCTAAAGTCAGAACACACTGACTGACTGATGTTATTTGTGTTGTGTTCGTCATATTCCTTCTTTTATTTCACACTGAGCACTTTTACTTTGAAGGTTTTATTCCACACACTGAAGCCAAACACACAAAACATAAACACGCACGTTACGGTAAAAATTAGAAGGAATTTGTTTTACTTTCGATGCCAGAAACGCAAATATCTGTTAGGGCGGGGGTGTTAAACATACGGTCCGTGGGTTAAAAACTGGCCGCAAAAAAGGCTCCGATCTGGACCGTGTGAGAAATGTATGGACTGCAAAAATTAATTATTAATTTAAAAATATTAATGATAAATGGTGTTAAAATCCTGTTATGTCAGGACGTCTAGACAAATATGATCAAGTGGGTCTGAGGAGTAAAATGTGACTAAAATATAAAAATAGGGCTTTAAAAAAATTTGTCCAGTTTAAATTACAAAAATATTAAATTAGTGCAAATAGTGTGTGTGTGTGTGTGTGTGTGTGTGTGTGTGTGTGTGTGTGTGTGTGTGTGTGTGTGTGTGTGTGTGTGTGTGTGCGTGCGTGTTTGTGTGTGTGTGGTTTTTAGTGAAATTTACTGTAGACTGTAGAATGACAATTACCAAAAACTCCTACAAACCCAAAAGCCAGGAGCAAATAAAAACAACACGTTGTTACGGCACTGCCATGAAACTTTAATGCACTTTCTGACACAGATCAAACTGTCGCCAAACAACAACTGAAATGTTCGTACAGAGCCAGAGCTGCAGTCGAACTCTAACCAACTGCACTTTAGCTGCATTTCAACAGCATCACGCTTCAGCGATGCTAGCCCAGGGGGGGGGGGGGGGTCAGAGGTCATGGCAGATGCACAAAAGGAGACTGTGAGAAAGAGGAGGAGGATGGAGACGAAGGACAGTGTGAGAGCGTGTCCCTGAAACCAGAGCTCATTTAAAGTTAATCAGTCCTGACTTATTTAAATGTGCTTCATCTGTCGGAAAACAAAACCAAACCCAAAACTAAAGACGTGAACCTGAAAACTACCTCCAACCAGTTCAAGTTCAGCATTAGCCAAGAAAGTCTACTTCTTGCTAGAGCTGTCAAACCATTAAATGTTTAATCCCCTTAATCAAAGGGTTCCTGGGTGACATATTAACCTAGTGCTAACATTAGCTTAGTGCTAACATTAGCCTAGTAGTAACATTAGCCTCGTGCAAATATTAGCTTAGTGCTAACATTAGCCTAGCGCCAACATAAACCTAGCGCTAGCATTAGCCTATTACTAGCATTAGCCTAGTGCAAATGCAACTGTTCCATTGTTGCATTTTTTAATCAGATTAATCAAACCTTTTCAAACCCACACTAGACCTTTCAAACCCACACTACTCCTTCCCAAACCCACATTAGACCTTCCCAAACCCACATTAGTCCTTTCTAAACTCACATTAGACCTTTCCACACCCACATTAGACCTTTCCACACCCACATTAGACCTTTCCACACCCACATTAGACCTTTCCAAACCTACAGTGGACCTTTCCAAACCCACATTAGACCTTCCCAAACCCACATTAGTCCTTTCTAAACTCACATTAGACCTTTCCACACCCACATTAGACCTTTCCGCACCCACATTAGACCTTTCCAAACCCACAGTGGACCTTTCCAAACCCACAGTGGACCTTTCCAAACCCACATTAGACCTTTCCAAACCCACAGTGGACCTTTCCAAACCCACATTAGACCTTTCCAAACCCACATTAGACCTTTCCAAACCCACATTAGACCTTTCCAAACCCACATTAGACTTTTCCAAACCCACATTAGACCTTCCCAAACCCACACTAGACCTTTCAAACCCACACTAGACCTTTCTAAACAACACTGTTCAGTCCATTTACGGCAGAAAACCGTTTTTCTTTCACTTTCTAATGATCTTTGCCCTGGCGTTTCACTGCATTAGGTTCCACTGCTTTTCTTTTTTTCTTCTTTTCCACCTTCGGAGCTTAGTCATTTTCAACCTTTACGGCTCGTGATCCCTTTTAATGACCTTCTTGCAACCCTTCCTCACAGCTTGTGGAAACCTCCCGAGGAGTCATTTTCTGCTTAAAGCCTCCTCCAGTTGAAAACCAACCAGATTAAACGGTAGAGATGGCGTATCCGGCCCATGTTTTGCTTCTTCTGTATCTAATTTATCATCTTGACACTGCTCAGATTAATCTGGTGACCCAGTGGGATCAACGTTGGGCACCGCTGAGCTAATCACAGAGTTTTAATGTAGTAAATCCACATATAAATACCTAAATATAACCAATCTCAGTCCCAATTTGTCTGGAAAGACAGAACAATTTGTGTACACAATAACCTTAATAAAAACAGTGGATTTATGGAGCATTCCAGACTATATTCTCTGTTAATACAAAATATTTAACATTAATTTGAACCACAATTACATTATATTTTGATTAATTTCCCTACGGTTTTGATCCTAAGTGAAATTTTTACCAATATTCTGCCTAAATATTCTCACTAAATATTGTCTGTATTTGTAATAGTAATTTAAGTTATAATGCAATCAATAACAGTGTTTTAATGTAGTAAATCCACATATAAATACTTAAATCTGGGTTCATACACACTTTAACCAATACTTTTCGGCAAATTTCCATGACTACATACTTCTAAAAACGCAAGTGGACTTTAAACAAAAAGAATAAAAAGTTAAAGTGTTGTGTTAAAGTTTACCCTCAGAGATTTAACAATAAAATAGATGACAATGTGTGGCTCCAGATTAAATTCACATGTATGTACATGTCTCAGTGAAGACACACGCTGTTAAAAATCCACAATTTCCTGGCATTTCAATTTAATTTGGGTTAGATTTTAGTCCATACCCACTTGACCACATGCTACATACCATGAAGTGAGTGAACAGAACATTAATGTTAAAATGACGTCAAATGAACTTTTTAGTCACTCATTCAAACTTTTTTTAAATTATTAATCACACATTATTATGCTGTGTAAAAAAAAAAAAGCCTTGACTTTTCCAAAACCTTCTTTGTCTTTTTACATTTCCAAAACTTTTCTCTGTTAAAACAAAATATTTGACATTAATTTTAAAAACAATTACATTATATTTTGATTAATTCCATTAACAAAAAATAATTTGAGCCAAAATAGGGCAACCCCCAGACCGTCCCAGAGCTGCACAAATGGGGACGGTTTTATAAAAGGACTTAAAACCATCCTTTTTAGAAAAGACTTTACTCTTTGAATTTATTTTTTACCGTGCACTTTGACAGTTGGTTTCAAATGTAAAGTGCTTTACAAACAAATAAGATGTATTATTATTATCATTATTATTATTATTATTATTATTATTATTATTATTGGCTGCGAGTGTCTGTGCTGTTCGTTCTGGATGGAAACTTAAAAAAATGATTCATTTTTTATTTATTTAAAAAAATGTTATTCATATTTTGGTTATTTTATTTTGTATTTCCTAGGATTTTTTTATTTAAGTTTTTAATTTTGATTGTTGTATTTTTTTTAATTAATAGTATTTTTTATTAAAACATTTTAGAAATAAAGTGATTCATCCACTGATGCTCTACACAACACACAACCTCTGATAACCTTTAATTCACCAGCTGGGTGTTTATAGGGAAACCGATGAGGAGGGTGAGGCCAAAGCCCGGGGTCAAAGGTCAACGTGGGAGGGCCACCTTTCTGCTTCCCGTGCCGTGGGGTCCAAGGTTGAGCTCGTTCTCAGGTGCAGCTCAAGCGTTAAAACGATGGTGCTGCAGAAAATTAGCCAATATAATAAAACAATTGAACTGTGTGTGACTCCCCTTTAAGACGTACACAAACACACAAACACACAAACACACACCGAGCGCCGCCGCCGCAGCAGCGAGGGCGGTTAAGTGTTTCTCTGAGGCGTTCAGGGACTTTCTGCCTCTTCCAGCTGTCACAACCAAAACAGAATGATGGACGATGATTGGCTGCGGCTACAGGGCGTGCGCGCCAACACGCAGAACCGCACAAACACAGAAACACACACACGTACACAAAAAACACAAACACGCGTACACAAGTGTTTCCTGAAGCTGCCGGTGAAATATTCAGCGCTGCACTAACGAAAGGCAGCTCATCTGCCTCCAGACATTTACACCTCATTTTGCCAATTTAGTGTGGCATCCTTCCTCCAGCCTGATGCACACACACACACACACACACACACACACTGAAGTTAATTCCAGTGCAGTGTACTACTTCTGCACTAAAACCCACTCAGTAGTTCTGAGGCGGTGCTCGTACCTAAGTTAATCGCTAAGCTAAAACACACACATGCTGAATCTCATGAATATTTGGAAGTATTAAAATTGTGCGAAAGCAGCAGGACAGTTATTAAAGTGCAGTAAACTCAGCAGGCAGGAACACCACACACCACTTGGCCATGACAAGTAACAGGCTAACCCATTAGTAAAATAACAACCTGGCTCGCCCTCACGTACAAACCCAGGAGCTAACGGCACACCTAAGAGGGCCACGGCAAAACAAGAAAATAACACATTACATCGATGAAATATATCCAACCAGTCATCACATGAACTAAAGACCTTATCTTGTGTTCTCATTCATCACTGAAGCTAAACAGAGACACTTCTTGACATTTTTGCAGGGAAAAACAAAAAGGACGATTGTCTGTTTATCTGTTGGTTATGCAAAGCTAATTGTTTATTTTTGCAGGGCTACACGTGCACATGCTAGTCTGAAGAAGTACCGACTTCCTCTGATCACCAAAGCACTTGATAACTAGCACATCATGTACTAACGTGCTAGGTAACCATCTGCCCTTCTTGCTAGTTAACTAATTTTCTCTCATGGATATTTAATAATTATTACAGCTGTGCGAAAACAGCAGAACAGTTATTAAAATGTATTAAACTCAGCGGGCAGTAACGCCGCACACCACTTAGCCCCATGAGCAAAATAACAACCCGGTCTGCACCCACACACAAAACCAGGAGCTAACCACACACCTTATAAAGACACTGCCAATCAAGCAAATAATCTGTTACGTAGATTAAATATATCTGCAAATTAATTATTTGTAGCTAATTGTTTATCTGTTGGTTATGCTAAGCTACTTGTTTTTGCAGGTCTACACACCCATATGCTAGTCTGAAAAAGTACCGACTTCATCTGATTGACTACAAACACACTAACAAACTACCCACCTAGGTAACCATCTTTCCTTCTTGCTCGCTAACTCATTCTTAACCCAGTTTTACACTGTTACTTTTGCTAATGCTAATGATAAATAAACTGCTAGCTCATCAACCAACAATGCTGCTAAATAACTATCTTATGGTTCAAACCAGCTAATCTAGCCACAGACGACTTATTAAATATTTACCAAAACATCAAGTTTAGCTAACAATATCCATGCTAAAAGATGCGAAAAAGCTAACATGATGTTGATAGCAATCAAAGACATGAATATTTGGGTGTCGACTATTGTCCTTTTCCTCTATTTATCTGTTGGTTAAGCTATGCTAATTGTTTATTTTTGCAGGGCTACACACCCACATGAACTAATACGGTAGACATTGAATAAAGCGGTCTGATTTCCTCATTAACTCACCCGGACATGAAGAAGCCGTGGTCAAACCTGACGTTCCACTAAAAAACATCCAACAAACTTCCATGAAACTGTTGTTAATTTCAAGTTCATTTAACATTTTTTTCTTTTTAAAATGGCTGATTCGCTTTCACGTGAAGTTTGACAGTTGAAACGCTCCCGAATTTCGGAAGTCCCGCCTCCTTGTAGTTATCTGAGCAAAACGGACTCAGTCATTGGTCACTTTGGTAAACTGAATGGCAACTGAGCCAATGTAAGAGCCGGGTTTAGAAAAGAAGGCGGGTCAAAAAATGAAGGTAATTTATGTTCATGCTTCCTGTTTAGTTGTGTTTTTTTCCCCTTATGATTATTCTACTCTCACTTTAGCTTTTATTGTGCTTAACTGTGTTTATTTTATTGTCCAGTGCTTTGGAAACATTTGTGTTTTTTAAAATGTGTACTTTATTTGTAAAAAATAAATAAATAATAATAATAATAATAGTAATATTGAATGTAAATGCAGGTAGTTGATTTTCACAATTTATGTTTTTACATTTTTACGCTATATTTCTGACATTATTCTACTCTCCATCTACATCCTGTATGTAGTAGGTGTTTTTTTTTTTACTTTATTGCCATTATTAGCAAAAGCAAAAGACAGCAAGGTAATGAACAGTACATGACAAAATTATCTTGAAAGCAGCTTTCACCTAACATAAATGTTATATCACATTTAAGAATAATAATTCAAATGAACAAACAGCTGAAAAGCTGTTTCAAGCATATATGTATATGTATATATATATATATATATATATATATATATATATATATATATATATATATATATATATATATATATATATATATATATATATATATATATATATATATATATGTATGGATGGATGTATGGATGTATGTAGCAGAATATTTTTGTAGTAATAATGAGGCTTTGATCATGTGACATCAGTTTGAGTGCGTAACATGCCCAGGAGGCACAGGCTGATGACATGAAGGCGCCCTCATGACTCCATTCATAAAAATCCTGCTGTGTTTTTTATTAAAGTCTCTTTTTCTGCTGAATATGGACTGAAGTGAAAACAACTCTAGCATCAGAACTTTTCCATCTGAGACTAAATCTGTGTAAATTGACTTTTTATTGTTGAGTCTAAAAAAGTGGTCAAAGTGGGAACAGCAGTGTGTCCCCATACGGAGCTACAGCAGTGTCGGACAGTTTAACACAGACCAGTGACCCATAGGTCAGTGGGGTCGTCATGGTTACACCAATGTCTGTTCTGTGTGTTTTTCACAATAAAAGCCCTGCAGTTGTGTAAGTGTTGAAGGAATGAGCATGAGCAATGTATCGCTCAGACTAAACTACCCAGCAGCCCCGGCGGTGGCGCTCTGTGTGTGTTTATTTATTAGTTTGCACAGATCGCTCCATTGGCTGCTCGGCCACCCGTGACATCACAACCAGCCAACGGCGAGTGGGTGGAGCTACGGGCGAACGCTGCTGATGGAGGACACAGGAAGAGGATGAGTGTGTGTGTGTGTGTGTGTGTGTGTGTGTATGTATACCTGTCAGACACATTCATAGATCTGGACCAAATACTTGTCACGGAAACACAGCATGACCTCAGAGTGTATGCAAAGCCTCATGCAAACACAGGTGTGATGTAAGCCCAAGTGTGTGTGTGTGTGTGTGTGTGTATTTATGGGTGCGTGTTTATGGGTGTGTGTGCTTGTTTGTATTTATGGCCGAGTGTGTGACTGTGAGTGTGTGTGTGTATTTGTGTGTGTGTGTGTGTATATTTGTGTGTGTGTATGTGTGCATTCATGGGTGTGAGTGAGTGTGTGTGTGTGTGTGTGTGTGTGTGTGTGTGTGTTTGTGTGCACGGGTAGTGCCCAAACATGTCTGGACCGGCGGAGACAGGATTCCGCCCGTTCAGACACCCTGTCCGTTGCCATGCCAACACTGCATTGACAGACAGTTGAAGTGGTGTTAGCGTTTCCGTGGTGACCTCCAGGTGGGTCGTCCCTTCACTTGGTGCTCGTTTGTCGTCTTTTGTTTCTTCGACTTCATAGGATTTTTCTGTGTAACTGTGTTTTCACTTTAACAACGAGGTAAATAAAACAAAACACACACACATACATATACACACACACACTTACACACACAAATACAGACACACACACATATACGTACATATATACACACACAAACACACACACACACTTTGTTTATGTTAACTGGTTAATCTAAATCGCCCATAGGTGTGAATGTGACAGTGATTGTTTGTCTATATATGTTCAGCCCTGAGATGAACTGGAGACTCATACGGGGTGACCTCTGACCCCGCCTTCACCCATTGCAGCTGGATTAGACCCCCATTGACCCCTGTGACTCTAGTGAGGATAAAGCGGGTTCAGATGATGAGACTTTTTTTCACTTTTGTGTCTTACTTTCTTCATATTGATTATTATATTGTCAGTTAATTATTCTTATTACCTTTTTCTTTTTTATTGATCAATTTGGCTTTTTGTTCAGTTTTTTTGCCTATTTTGTTTATTTTTTCAGTTTGTTATTCATTTTTGTTTATTTTATTGATCACTTGGGCTGTTTTTGTTTATTCCGTTGCCTATGTTGTTTTGTTCTTTATTATGTTTATTGTTATAAATATGGATGATTATGTTGTGTGTGAGGATCCAGAGTCGTCAGCATGTGTCTGAGCCCATCAAGCCTCTGTGCTTTTTTTGGAAATGAACATTATGGTGTGGCTTCGCTGCTTTGGTTTTCTGACAGCGGAACACGAGCACTGCTGTCCGACAAACACTGACGCACGACACATTTATTATTTTCTGTTTGTGCGCTTCTGCACAGGCTTTAACAAGATTCAACACAAATCTTCAGGGACAATTTCAGCCCCAGCAAAAAGAAAACAAAAAGAAAAAGGAGAACAAAAATCACCGATGTAGAGCTGTGTGTTAATGTCCAGAAACAAAAAAATGTGCCTTTTTCTGCGGATATAGGTAGAATCTTTCCCATTTTTTAACATTAGCATAGAGGATATAGCATTAGCATCTGTGAAATTGTATTAGGAATCAACTTAATGGGTGAAATTTCTATTAATTCAAAACAAAAAGGTTCCAAAGAAGATTTTGCAGATAACATATTCAGACATATTCTGCAGATAGAAGTAGAATTTTCCACTATTTATCATTACCATAGAGCAGTATCTGCTAAAGTTCAAGTCAAATTGTATATAAGTGATGTTTTTGTAATTTTCAGTTGGTAGGATTCTGCATAGGCTTTAACAGGATTCAACAGAAAACCTTCAGAGATATTTGCAGTTCTGCCAAGAAGCAGAGAAAAAGAAGAAAAAGCAAAGAAAAAGTCACAGATGTAGAGCTGTGTGTTAACATCCGACCTCAATCCTCTAATTTAACCTCCTGAGATTAAGACCAACCACTAATCCACACACACACACACACACAGACACACACACACACACACACAAACACACACAAACACACACACAGCTTTACCCACTTACATATATAAATATATATTTGGTTATTTTTTATTGAAAATACATTGTTTTTCATGTTCAAAGCTCTCATTTTTACCAATAAAACAGATTGAAAGTGAAATTAAAATAAGGTTGAGATGAAATGGAAGACGGTGGAGCGGAGGTCAACGGGCGGATTAAAGAGAGAGAGGAGGAAACAGCTGTTCACTGAACACACCAGCCGACTAAAGTGGTGCATTTGAGGACCTGAGTGAAGCCGCCTTAAACGCTCAGCACTCCCAGCCTCAACATGAAATATTTATTCTCAATAAAACATCAGGATGATGATGAAATGAGGACATATGCAATGTCTATCTGTGCTGATGTTAATAATAATAATAATAATAATAATAATAATAATAATAATAATAATAATAATAATAATAATAATAATAATATGACATAATGCAAATGGTTGTGGTTAAAAAGTCATGCACAGAGGAACCACTGTAGCAGTGAAAAACGGGCAGATTATCAGACACATTCTGCAGATATAAGTGGATATTTCCACTTTTTTGGCATTAGCACAACGCATAGAGCATTTAGCATTATCATAGAGCATTATCATAGAGCATTAGCATAGAGCATTAGCATAGAGCATATAGTATTAGCATTAGCATAGAGCATTATCATAGAGCATTAGCATAGAGCATATAGTATTAGCATTAGCATAGAGCATTATCATAGAGCATTAGCATAGAGCATATAGTATTAGCATTAGCATAGAGCATTATCATAGAGCATTAGCATAGAGCATATAGTATTAGCATTAGCATAGAGCATTATCATAGCGCATTAGCATAGAGCATATAGTATTAGCATTAGCATAGAGCATTATCATAGAGCATATAGTATTAGCATTAGCATAGAGCATTATCATAGAGCATTAGCATAGAGCATATAGTATTAGCATTAGCATAGAGCATTATCATAGAGCATTAGCATAGAGCATATAGTATTAGCATTAGCATAGAGCATTATCATAGAGCATTAGCATAGAGCATATAGTATTAGCATTAGCATAGAGCATTATCATAGAGCATATAGTATTAGCATTAGCATAGAGCATTATCATAGAGCATTAGCATAGAGCATATAGTATTAGCATTAGCATAGAGCATTATCATAGAGCAAATAGTATTAGCATTAGCATAGAGCATTATCATAGAGCATTATCATAGAGCATTAGCATAGAGCATATAGTATTAGCATTAGCATAGAGCATTATCATAGAGCATTAGCATAGAGCATATAGTATTAGCATTAGCATAGAGCATTATCATAGAGCATTAGCATAGAGCATTAGCATAGAGCATATAGTATTAGCATTAGCATAGAGCATTATCATAGAGCATATAGTATTAGCATTAGCATAGAGCATTATCATAGAGCATTAGCATAGAGCATATAGTATTAGCATTAGCATAGAGCATTATCATAGAGCATTAGCATAGAGCATTAGCATAGAGCATATAGTATTAGCATTAGCATAGAGCATTATCATAGAGCATATAGTATTAGCATTAGCATAGAGCATTATCATAGAGCATTAGCATAGAGCATATAGCCTTTGCATCTTCAAAATGTACATCAAATTGTACATAAGTGATGTGTTAATATTTGGAGTTGACTTAACAGCTGAAATGTCCAATCATTTATGACAAGAAGGTATTAAAACAGATTTTGCAATGAGCCTGAATTCTCCAAATACATTTCTGAGCATAAAATATGTTTTTTTATATATTGTAATTATTTAATATTGTACCATGATGAAGTATAAATGTCATAAATTAAAAAAAAAACATACAGGTAGATTTATTTTCAGTGTAGTACTTTACAGTCAATCAGTGTAGTACTTTACAGTATACCACTGTAGTACTTTCGTGCAGTAGTAATTGTCAGCAGATGTTCAGTGTCAGTTCAGACGAGTTAAAAAGCTTCTGCTAAGTGAACAGTTACTGCCATCGCCATGGCAACCAGAATCCTGATTGACAGCTGACGACCAGAGAAGTGACAGTGACTGAAGATGGAGACACAGGAGGAGGAGGAGGAGGAGGAGGAGAAGATGAAGAAGCAGGAGAAGGACAAAGAGGAGGACAAGGAGGAGGAGGAGGTGAAGTTTGGAGGAGTTTACCAGGACTAGAAACTTTTACCAGGACAGGAGGTGTTACATATTCAGCTTCATCTTCCATCCTTCTATGTCTTCATCACTCCACTTCATTTCTTTTATCCAAATCATCCCCATCTTCATCTTCATCTTCATCTCCATCCATCCTCATCACATCTGAGCCTGACAGGATTTCACACTCTGCAGGATTTGCCTCTAAAGACCATTTTTTTCTGTTCTGCTGCTCTCACACACACACACACACACACACACACACACACACACACACACTATCAGCCATAAAAGTCCTGGACCTTGCAGGGCCGAGCATGACGAGTGGGCCAGAGGGGCACCCCCCCCCCCCCCCCCCCCACACACACACACACAGGTTTTTATAGAGTCCACGGTTCTTCTTGTGTCCCGCTCGCCCACTTGTCCTCCCTCTCTCTCTCTGTTAAACACAGCCGTGCGTTCTGGTTGGCTGTTTAATATGTCTGCCTCGTTCTTCACCTTGAATCCCCTCTCCTTCCTGCACTCAGACTGTTCGCCGCAGATAAGAGGGAGATGCTGGCGTTGGTTTTTTTTACGAGCCGTTTTCTCCCCGTATCGTCTGAAGTGTGGCTCTGGATGGGAAACACTCGTCTCCTCCCCCTCCTTCCCTTTATCGCCCGCTCTCATCACCTCCCTGCCTTTATCTCCACGCCGCTCCTCATCCTCTTGCTCTGCACGCTCTTCCTCCTCCTCTCCTCTTCCTCTCAGTCTTTGTCTTCCTCTGGCAGTTTGATGATGGTCAGGAGGATGAAAGCTTTCTTCAACCTCAGACGTGTCCTCGGCGCAAGAACGCTGACCATGAACCTGCTGATGTCGTCCTGACTCAACGATGCGTAGCGGTGCAGGCCCCTGAACACCCCTGAACACTCCTGAACACCCCTGAACATGCATGAACATGCATGAACGTGCTGAAAACTCACTTAACATGCTGAAAACTTGCTTAAACTCACCAGAGCATACTTGAAACCAGCCTCAACTCACCTGAACACGCCAAAAATTTGCCAAAGTCATCAATAAAACCAACAAAAATGAATAATATACCAACTAAATAATGAGTAACAAGAACAAAGTAAGACACAGATGTCATGAAATAATCATGAAATAAAAAAGTAATTGTAGAAAAATTAACAATATTTGCAACAAAATGAACAAAAACAGCCAAAGTTATCAATAAAAATGGACAAAAATTAATGATAAACCAACAATATAATAAGCAACATGAACATTTTTTTTGTGTGTGTCTTACTTTGTTTACGTTACTTATTATTTTTTTGGTTCAGTATTAATTTTTGTTCATTTCATTGATCACTTTGGCTCCTTTTGTTCATTTTATTACACAATTTGTTTAGTTTTTTCTTCATTTTTTCCTTCACTTTTGTTCCATTTGTGTCTCACTTTGTTAACATTACTTATCCTTGTGTTTTCTTATTCCTCATTTTAGTTGCTTTTTATTGATAACTTTGGTTGTTTTTGTTCATTTTGTTGCTTATTTTCTTCTTTTTGTTGACTGTGGAACTTGTTCTGGTCTCAGAAGTTACAGGGTTAATGAGCAGTTTGTGCTTTTTCCGCCTGTTTCTCCTGTTTCCTCCACTTTCTCTCAGTGTTTGTCTGCACATCCACAGCAAAAGAGCAGCCAGTGACACATGACGACGACTTTTCACACTCTCAACCAATTTCCAAACGTGAAAATCTGCAAATTCCACTTAGAATTCTGTTGCTTTTCAGCGCGTCATCGTACACTTTACATTCAGCACTACTTCCACTTCCAGATGTATGATGTCGTTGAGGGATAAATGTCTGTAAATATGTTTAAAAATGTAAAAACGTTCAGATGTTTTTCTGCAGAATGTGTGTGAAAGTGTTGTTTGCGGTTCCTCCAGTGATAGTGGAGTTACAGAGGAAACAGGAGCAGATAACACACACTATAATGAGTCAAACCAGCCAGTGTGGAAACAAATAAACAAGTTCAACTTATGGCAGCAGTTGGAAATGTGCAATTCATGGATGCTATCATTATACATGTTCTGGCAATTTATGACATTTTCACTGTAAGATGGTGCAATATTAAATACTTATTGGATTTACAATATATAAAAATACATATTTTAAGAAGCATAGAAATGTATAAGGATAATTCATGTTCATTTTACAACATGCTAATGCTATATGATCTAAACTAATGATAAAAAAGTGGGAAATTTTACCTATATGTGTAGAATATATCTGAAAATATTATCTTTTTTAGAACCTTTCTGTCTCGAATTAATGGAAATTTCAGGTGTTAAGTCCATTTCGAACACAACAACATCACTTAAATGTGGCATACATTTTGAACATGCTAATGCTATATGCTAATGTGAAGAAAAGTGGGAAATTCTACTTATATCTGCAGAATATATCTGAAAATATTATCTGCAAAATATCTTTTAGAACCTTTCTGATGGACTGAAAAGTACTACACTGATGTACTGTAAAGTACTATGCTCATGTACTGTAAAATACTACACTGAAATACTGTAAAGTACAGCACTGATGCACTGTAAAATATGACTGTTGTACTGCAAACTACCACACTGAGGTACTGTAAAGTACTATGCTGATGAACGGTAATGTACTACACTGAAATACGGTAAAATACAACACTGATGTACTCTAAAGTACTAAACTGATGTACAGCCCTGTCCTTTTTTGTTTATAGAGTACTGTACTACTGCACTATATCTTGTAAAATACTGAACTGCAGCGTTTTTCCCAAACACCGTACTAATCGTACAAATACTGCTGTACTCTAGAGTCAAATACTGCAGTACTCCAGTGTCAAATACTGCAGTACTCCAGTGTCAAATACTGCTGTACTCTAGTGTCAAATACTGCAGTACTCCAGTGTCAAATACTGCAGTACTCCAGTGTCAAATACTGCAGTACTCTCGTGTCAAATACTGCAGTACTCTAGTGTCAAATACTGCAGTACTTTCATGTCAAATACTGCAGTACTTTCATGTCAAATACTGCAGTACTCTAGTGTCAAATACTGCAGTACTGAATGTAAACAAACACGTCTGTGGATCTAAAATATACCTGTTTTCATCTGGACATAAACACAGCTGACCTTTGACCTCCTCTGCATTATTTATTATTATTTATCATCATCATCATCATCATCACATAGCGAAGATGTTACAGTGGCAGTATCTGCAGTGTTGCTGCCACGGTAACCAGCCGTGTGTTTACCTGCTGAGTTGATCCAGTGCGTTTGGAGCAGCTGTTGAGCATGTGACCTCTGACCCCACCCACAGGTGTGTGTGTGTGTGTGTGTGTCTACTTGTGAACCATCTTACTGGGGACATTTCTACATTTACACAGTCATACCGTTGGGACCTCTGACACCATGGGGACCAACATTCATGTCCCCACAAGGGTTAAATATAAATGTAGTTTCCCACTTGTAAAATATATACTTGTATGAAGTATAGAAATCTATGCCAATGATGTCCCCTATAAACACATGTTTTTTTTTAAGTCCCCATACAGCATGAGGGAAACAGGTGCAAAGCAAAACGTGTATTTTCAAAGTTGTCAAAATAAGTTTACTTTTATTTTCAATTCCTGATTTTTTTCATTATGTTTTATTTATATTTTTTATTGAATTGAATTTAATTATATTTTCATTTATATTGTTGTATTTTTTTTTATGTCTTTACTTTTTTCCATTATTTTATTATTTTTTATTTTTCCAATGTATGTAATTTTTAATTTAATTGAATTTAATTATAATTTCCCCAAATATTTAACTTTAAAAATAAAAATTAAAGTATGTAAATAAATAAATATAAAACATGTTTACATTCACTGCCCAATGGT
Organism: Siphamia tubifer; assembly: GCA_020466265.1. Taxonomy (NCBI): domain Eukaryota; kingdom Metazoa; phylum Chordata; class Actinopteri; order Kurtiformes; family Apogonidae; genus Siphamia; species Siphamia tubifer. The sequence continues at coordinate 5,241,592 of CM035792.1, read as the reverse complement.
TACTTTACCTACAAGTGATGATTATAAACTTGGTCCTCATGAGGCATGGAAACCAGAAATTGTGTTTGTAACTCAAAGTTCAGATAAAAACTGCATTATTGTATTTTTATTGATCAATATTTTCAGTCAATTCTACGTCTTAAGTTTTCAATTCAACCTTTCGTCATCTCAGTTTTTTATGAACTTAATGGGAATTAAATGTTATTTAATTTATTTTAACAAACATGAATCAAACAATAATGACTCCCTCAGCAAGTGTCAAAAATACGTCAAAAGTAACACAATAGAAATTATGTAAAAAGATGAAACAAAATGAAAAACACACAGACTAAAATGTAAAAAAAAAATAAAACAAATAATAAATAAAAAATACAGGAACATTAAAATCATGGAGCAATATTAGAAATATGTTAAAACACATTTGAAAAAATAAATAAAAACATTTGTAATTAGTTAAATGGGATAAAATAAAATAAAATAAATAAATGTAAAAGTTCTAACAAGGAAAAACAATGTAACAAAACATATAATAATAACAATATATTGCAAACTTAAAGATGTAAAAAAACCCAGAAACATTAAAATTATGCAACAAAATTAAAAATATGTAAATAAAGAAATAAAATTATAAAAACTAAATTTAAACATAATAAAAAATTTAATATTTTAAAATAAACAACAAATAAAAATGTAAAAGATGGAACATGGAAAAATAATGTAACAAAAAATGCAATAATATCATCAAAGAAAAAAATGTAACAAATTAAATCTGAAAAATAATAACAAAAATAAAATATTTTAATGAGATGAACAACAGAAAACAGTCAAACATCTTTTTCTTCAAAAATGAAGTAAAAGATGCAAGATGTGACTTAAAAACACAACAAATGAAAACAGTGTTGGGTGATTTTATACTGATTTAAGTTATTTTTTAGTTCCTTCTGCACAAAAAAAGACAAATAAACAGGTGTCAAATATTAAAAAAGAAAAATAAGAGAAAAACACAACAAATGAAAATAGTATTTGGTGATTTTAAAGTGATTTATTTATTTATTTTCTGCACAAAATGACAACAATTCATCTGGTTCTGTTGGTTTAAATTTTTTTTTTTACTGTTTATCAAACCACTCCTCCTCCTCCTCTTCCTCCTCATCCCTACATTTACTATCGCCTGAGTGTTTTGTTCTTGTTTACGGCGTCTACGTTTGTGTGTGTGTGTGTGTGTGTGTGTGTGTGTGAACCCTGAGGCAGGATTCCGTTCCACTTCACTTGTGTTGTTGGAGCAGGTGGCAACACACACATGTACACACAAACACACACACACACACACACACACACACACACACATACACAAACACACACATACACACACACACACACACACACACACACACACACACACACACATACACACACACACTGATCTTTGTATTGAGTCGTTTCAGTGGCTCAAACACAATCACAGCCCTGAGGGGGCGACCGAGATAGACAGACACAGAGAGAGAAAGAGAGAGAGAGAGAGAGAGAGAGGAGAGAGAGAGAGTGGGCGAGCGAGGCTTCAGTCTATACAGGAGTGTTTTCATGCTCCTCAGCTTCTTTTTGGATCCTTTAAAATAAACTCAAACATCTGAACAAATGAGCAGACATTTACCGCCAATATGTTTGTTTTTGCTTGTTTGCTTGTGTTTTTCTGTTTTGTTTTTTTTTTTTTGCTCTATTTCTAGATTGTGTTCATAAAGGTTTAGTAAAAACAGTCTGTAAACACAAAGTATTGAAGTAAGAAGCTGAATTTAAAAAACACCTGCGTATGAACTGGAGGAAGATGACAACGCAGTAACGTCAGCAGTGAATCTGCAGCGTGTCCTTTGACCTTTGACCCAGACACAGTGAATTTATTGAAGGTGTTTGTTAGATCACGTGAAGCATCTGGAAGATTTCATGTTCCATTTAAGGATAGCCTTAAATGTAATAATAATAATAACTATTACTACACTTTTTTCATTAAAAAAACATTTTGGAACTGACACAAAAGCAACTGAGTCCTTATGTCAGGGGTGTGAAACTCATTTTTACTTCAGGGGCCACAGTCACCCCAATATCATTTGAAGAGGGCCAGAACATTCAAAGAATAACATGATAATTTTCTTAAGAAACACAAGCACAATTGTAATCAAATGTTGTCTCCATTTGCCTCAATTACAGCTTCCATTACAATTACAAACACACAAAATACTTAGTAACAGTTAGCTTAGCCACGCTATCCCTATCATGTATGGGTCTACTGGTACTTCATAGTCAGGGGAGGCGGGGCTAAAAGGTTGTCTTTCAATAGGACGGTACTACAACCAATCAGTGTAATCTTTAGAATGACGTAGTTAGAGTACCAGAAAGTTAACGGAAGAGTCCGGAGAAAATTAGGAATGACTAAACAAAATGGTGGATTATGGAGCTGAACGACTGTTGTCGCTTCTGTAAAAAGAATTTAAAGATTGTTGACGTTTTCTCACATTCTTCACTCATCTGTGATAAAAGAAAATCTACACCTGTTGTTCTTCTTCTATGGTTGTTTCCGGTTGTTTCTCTCCGAATCGTCACAGTGTCACTTTGTTACACCCGCCCACTGACTCGATACTTCACCGTCATTGGTTGTCCAGTTTCAGGGAAATTTAGCCAAAAGTTACATTTAGCAAAACTAGTCTAGCACAGGTAGGCTACTTTTTACGTGTATAATGTTTCCCTCAAAATAATGAATAACATCAACAACTCAACACGTCTTAAGAAACACAAGTGCAATTTTAATCAGATTTTGTCTCCATTTGCCTCAGTTACAGTTTACATTAAAATTACACTAAATACTTAGTAACAGGCAGAATATGGCTATCATTGAGCTTACCTCTTTATATTGACATTTTTTTGTTTAATTAACACCTTTCTGTGGAAGAAATAAGATTTATAGTCATTTAACTTACTGGTACCAAGCAGCACTTTGAATTTATTTACTGTTTTCATTTGTATATTAAAACTTTTTGGTTTAATAAATACCGTGCTGAAGAAGAAAATAGTTTTCCATTCTGTTTAAGTACTGTACTGACGATGAACCTAACCATGACTTCAAAACCGAGGTGCATTACACTCCTAATAATAATAACAACAACAACAACAATAACAATAATAATAATAATAATAATAATAATTATTATTATTATTATTATTATTATTATTATTATTATTATTATTATTATTATTATTATTATTATTATTATTATTATTATTATTATTATTATTCTGAAGCTGCTTGTGAAAAAATGTATAAGTTAAAATACAGCTGGAAATAGGGAATGTTTTTGTGTTTTGGGAAAATGTGTGTGACTTTACGTTTGTGTTGAGTTTAAAGAAGGTCAAATGAATCCAGTGTTTGTGAGTCACAGGCTGTAAATGCAAATGATGATAAAGCAGCTGACGTGTACCAGAGGTGGACGTTAAACTCATAAAAGCTCCGTCCTGATCGCTGACCATTAAAGGAAACAGGAAACAGGAAGCGGCCAATGGTGTAAACATGTTTTTTAATTAGATTTAACAGAAGTGGATGGAGTCATGTGAGCCGGAGGTCGTTCTGAAATAATCACATCTGATTATTTTATGAGCATCAGCTGAAAATGTTTCCCCTTCCTGTCCGCACATTCACTTCAATAAGTCGTGGCACTACAATACCCATGAGCCTCAGCGCCTTCACCAGCTTCTATAACACGAGTCAGTGCTGAAACGATGTTTGGCCTCAGAACCCAGATAAAAGACTAGAAATATTTCATGCTACTATTTTTGTTCATGATGCATTCACTGTCGTCCGGAGTTTCCGCCGCTGTGTCATTTACATTACATTTACTTTAAAGTCTATATTTAATTCATGTCTATGTGTTATTCTAGTAATGGTAATTTCTTTTTTTTTTGTGTATGTTTTTATTGTATTGTTTTATTGACTTTATTTAAGTTACTTTTTGTTTATTTGATTCATTTTAAGTTCATTAAGTTGATGAAGGGAGGATCTATAGAAGCACTTTAAGCTTTTGGTTTCTCTTGCACTGTTTTTGTTTTGTATTTTTACTTGCTTATATGTTTGTTATTTTTTTATAGTGCGTAATAAACTAAACTAAACAAATTTTCTTTCTTTTTATTATTATTACTTTTATATTTTTTAATTAAATGTTTTCATTTAATTTGTGGTGTGGTCTAAGTTACAGCTGTTTTTATTTTCCATATTTTCAGATCATATCTTCTTTTCCGTCCTGTTTCCTTCAACCGTCTCCACCTGAGGCGTCTTGAGTGTGGTCGTATCTCTCTGGGCCTAAGCCCCGCCCCCTCACCTGGCTGTTGACATATAGACACTAAATGCACCTATAGAAACAGACATTTCTGAGCCGATGACATTCTGCTGAATGATGTGTGTGTTCAGGAATGTGTGGCGTTACGCAGACAAAAGCGCTTTTGTGGACAGGAGGCCCCACCCCCTTGGCGACAGCCCTGCCGTCTGACAGGAAGCCACGCCCCCTCTGCTATCGCCCTGTTGACTGACAGGTGAACCTGCCTGTTCCAACCTGTGAAAACATTCTGGACCAGACTGTGACTTCTGTCCGTTTATCGCCACGACACGAACTTGATGAAGAATGTCGTAGAGTTTGACGCATGTGTCGCTTAACAACAGTCATTTATATTTGATATTATTATTATTATTATTGTTATTATTATTATTATTATTATTATTATTATTATACATATATATATATATATATATATATATATATATATATATATATATATATATATATATATATATATATATATATATATATATATATATATATATATATATATATATGTATACAGAGAGAGAGAGAGCAAGAGATGGATAGAGACAGACGTATATACACACACACACATATATATATATATGTGATATGTGTGTGTGTGTGTAGATAGATAGATAGATAGATAGATAGATAGATAGATAGATAGATAGATAGATAGATAGATAGATAGATAGATAGATAGATAGATAGATAGATAGATAGATAGATAGATAGATAGATAGATAGATAGATAGATAGATAGATAGATAGATAGATAGATAGATAGATAGATGCTCTTGATGCCATTAGTTGAAACAAAGACATCATTTATGTCTTTTATTCTGTTCTATTGTGTTGAATGTTTTAAAGCAGGTGTTCAGTTTGAGGGACAGGACATGATGAACATTACTTCCTGTTTCTCTTCACTTCACTGACATGAAAAGGAGCAGTAATGGTCGCCATTAGATGAGAAAATGACCGTAGTTTAACAGAAGAGTCTGACGTGTGTTAGAGAAAAGTACCAGTACTGCATAGATATTCAGACTTCAAGTACCAGTACTGCACAGATACTCAGACTTTAAGTACCAGTACTGCACAGGTAATCAGACTTTAAGTACCAGTACTGCACAGGTACTCAGACTTTAAGTACCAGTACTGCATAGATACTCAGACTTTAAGTACCAGTACTGCACAGGTAATCAGACTTTAAGTACCAGTACTGCACAGGTACTCAGACTTTAAGTACCAGTACTGCACAGGTACTCAGACTTTAAGTACCAGTACTGCACAGGTAATCAGACTTTAAGTACCAGTACTGCACAGGTACTCAGACTTTAAGTACCAGTACTGCACAGGTACTCAGACTTTAAGTACCAGTACTGCACAGGTACTCATACTTTAAGTACCAGTACTGCACAGGTACTCAGACTTTAAGTACCAGTGCTGCACAGGTACTCATACTTTAAGTACCAGTACTGCACAGGTACTCAGACTTTAAGTACCAGTACTGCACAGGTACTCAGACTTTAAGTACCAGTACTGCACAGGTACTCATACTTTAAGTACCAGTACTGCACAGGTACTCAGACTTTAAGTACCAGTACTGCACAGGTACTCAGACTTTAAGTACCAGTACTGCACAGGTACTCATACTTTAAGTACCAGTACTGCACAGGTACTCATACTTTAAGTACCAGTACTGCACAGGTACTCAGACTTTAAGTACCAGTACTGCACAGGTACTCAGACTTTAAGTACCAGTACTGCACAGGTACTCATACTTTAAGTACCAGTACTGCACAGGTACTCAGACTTTAAGTACCAGTACTGCACAGGTACTCATACTTTAAGTACCAGTACTGCATAGATACTCATACTTTAAGTGCTACGTCCGCATGAGTTCGATGCAGGTTTAGTTTTGAAAACTTATCAAAAAGATATTACATAAAAATGGAACAGTTTAAGTAAAAATGTGCGTTAGCATGAGGACATGGGGACATGGGGACATGGGGACATGGGGACATGAGGACAAAACACTTCCTGAAAATGATGCAATTCACATGACACACCATATGACAGACCCAGCGGATAGAAGAGAACAATAGAAGACGTAGTGTGCATGCGCCCACATCCCACTGGACACAAACAACAACAATAACATTAACTCATTCACTACTGATACTCGCTGTCATGTGACGAGAATGGATGCTACGGGTGCAAGGCCGTGTCTTTTTCTGGTCATGTGGTCATGACGTGAGTGTGAACACACACGCATACCCGTCAGGATGGATACAAAAATAGTACCGTATTCAAATCTTCCAAAGAGTAAATTTTCGGGTATCTGCGAAACTGGTCCCATTTTAACAAAAGGTTAAATCTATTAAGAAAGTACGTTGGTTTAACGTTGGTTGGTTTTTATTGTTTTCTTTGTTGATGCAAAATGAAACACAATTAATATCAATTTAAAATTAATATTTAACCATGATAATTAATCCAAAATTAATCTACATTAACAGTGTGATTAATCTGATAAAAATTTAATGACTTTCCAGCCCTATGTTTGACCTAAATGTTTCCCTGGCGGAAGGATACGTCATGATACGAAAAGTAGTTCCAATCCAGGAAAAATTATCATTTATTTTGTTATTTTGTTTATATGTATATATATTTAAATTACATTTATAATTTAAAATTGATTTTAATCTTGAATTTAATTTAAAAAAAGTTTTATTCATTTTAATTTTACTTTTAATTAAAAATGGGTGTTTTTAAATGCAGAATGGTGTTGACGGTTCCTCTGATTGTTTGTGTGAAAAACCTGTTTTCTGCCTTTTGTGTTTCTTCTCTGATTCTAGAAACGAGGAAACGCTTCAGCTTCAGCTTCTGTAAATGCTAGCGTGTGTTCAGTCAAAGGCCAGCGCTGCCATAGAAGGAGGGATTGTGCTGAGGGGGGTCAGTACTATGAGTCAGCACACACACACACACACACACACACACACACACACACTAGTCATTGTGTTACCATAGAAACCACAGACTTGGTCAGCGTAAAAAAGCAGGAAGGACATGGTCGGACTGTTAATGCAGCGTCCAGTCTAAGGGGGCGGGGCTTAGAACATGAAACACAGAGAGTGTGTGGGGGGGGTAGGACCTCATTAACCTTTGACCTTTACATTCTTGGCTGCTAATAACTGTCCGTGAGTGAATGTTTACCTTTGACCTCCTGCTCTCATGTATTTGTGCTGCAGGTTCAAAGTCCCCATGAGTGAGTGTGTGTGTGTGTGTGTGTGTGTGTGTGTGTGTGTGTGTGTGTGTGTGTGTGTGTGTGTGTGTGTTCCTATCTTTATGGGGATATTGACATGTTTACACACTCACACAATGGGGACGTCTGACACAATGTGAACCAAAATTAAGGTCACCACTAGTAAAATAGAAATGATGTGGCCCTATAAATACAAACATTATTTTTTTACAGAAGTCCCCATAAAGCATGAGGGAAACAGGTGCAAAGACAAACATGTATTTTTCAAAGGTTTGAAGATGCGTTTATTTTTTTAAGAATTTACTTTTATGTGTCTAAAAATACATATTAGTATTATTTTTTCAAGTATTTTTCATAAATTTTTTAATAATTATTCACTTACTTGTTAATTTTTTATGTATTTATTTCTAAACATTAATGTAAGAATTGAATAAACATGTAGTATTTTTTACGAATGATAATGATGTTTTTTTGGTAGTTTCATACAAATTTTGGCCATTTTTTAAATCAGATTATATGATCACTGACTTTTCTGGCTTTATTTCTTTAACTCTGAAAGGATTTTCTGCAGGAAACTCAGCAACATTTTAAGGTGATTTAATTTCAGGCATTTTATGGCTAATTTGGATGTAATTTCGTTCCTTATTATAGACATGTTATACATTTATGAGCACTAATGTTAGAATTTGCTAAACATGTCTTATCTGTCATTAACTCTATATATAAAGAACATAAATTACCGTCAGAATAATTAACACCGGCTGAAGCGCTAATGCAATTTATTTTTCCGCCTAATTTAATCAAGGTTTGATGTTTTTTCGACGTTTTTTCCACAGGTATTTTTCTGTGTTTTTCCTCATGTTCTGGCTCGTACATCTGCGTTTGTAGAGAAAGTCTGTGTTTCTGTTGAAGTCAGAGTCGAACGCTGACCTTTAAAAGGATGAAAGAAGGTTTGAGTTAGATTTAAGACATTAAATGCCACAGAAAATTAACTTTAACATTCACTATGATTTCCAAAACTGGAGGAAAAGACACTTTTTATGTTGTTTTTTTTTCATAAATTTAACATTAAACTTTTATTGTATGTTCATATGTATGGAGGACTGAACCTGCCATCATTAAAATACTATAGAAAAAAAATCTATATAGATATGTATATAGATAAAGGAATATCCATTTATTTATATTTTCCTTCTTTCATTTTTATCCCTGCATTTATTTCTGAAGTGTTTTCTTTATATTTTCTTCAGTGTTCCCTCTGATATTTTTTCGTCTACTTCTGTATCACATATTCATTTTTGTCACTTATTTATTTCTGTTGTGTATTTCTTTCTACATAGCTTTGAAGTTTTATATTTCTTTGTTTTTTCCTCATTAATTTCTATATTTTATTTTTTTGTCTGGAATTTTATTCATTTATTGGTAGTGTTTTTAATTCATACTTATATTCATCTCTTCAGTATTCCCCCTTTTGATTTTTATTCCAGTATTTATTTCTGCATGTCCTTTAGTCCTGTCCTTTTTACTTCTGCATTTATTTCTACTTCACTAAGCCAAGGAGGGGGGTGGGCGTTAAAGGTGAGTCCTTATTTAGGAATAAATGTGCCAAAATTAAATAAATACATCATTAAATAATTAAATATGTCATTGACTAATTAAAATTGGATTTAAATACATAAATGTGTTATTAAATGCGTCATTGATTTGTCAAAATACAAATTAATTTGTTGTAAAAAAGACATTATGTTACTAATTGATTAATTATTTAATTATTTCCTGGTCCTTGTGTTGCAGTGGATCATGAATTTATTTTACCTTCCAACCTCATCCAAAAAAATATATTTTTTTTCCATTTATTTATTTATTTTTTTACCTCAAATGAATTGATATTTTAATTAGAGAATGACACATTTATTAACGCATTTATCTATTTAATTCCAATTTGAATTTATCGATGACATATTTAAATAATTAATTAATGATGTAGTTATTTATTTAATTTTGCCAATTTTACTCTTACGTTCCAGGACCAAGATATAATTCATTAATTAATGAGTGAAATGTTTTTTTTTTTACCTAAAATAAATAATAAGAAATTAATGACACATTTAATAATACATTTGTGCATTTATTTCCAACTCAAATTAATTAATGACATATTTATTAATGCATTTACCTATTTAATTGCAATTTAAATTTATTAATGAAATATTTATATAATTATTTAATTATGTAATTATTTATTTATGCCAGTTTTCCTCTGATGTACCAGTATCATATGATATAATTAATTAAATAAATAATGTGTTGTTGTTTTTTTTACTAAAACAAGAGGTATTTTAATAAATTAATAATGACACATTTAATCCCACATTTGTGCATTTAATTCCAATTTTAATTAATTAATGACATATTTAATTATTTAATGTAGTATTTATTTATTTAATTCTGCCACTTTTAATCCTCCACACAGTTTTTTTTAACCTAAAGTGAATTAGTATTTTAACAAATTAATGACACATTTAGTAACAAATGTATCTATGTTATTCCAACTTTAATTAAATAATGACATATTTAAATATTTACTTCATGATGTATGTGTGTATTTATTTAATTTTAACACTTTTAGTCCTCCATATATGTGTAGACGATGGAAATGAAAATATAAATACTGTACCTCTCCCCACCGTTTTTTTCCCAGCATGCACCACTTCAGCCACCCAGTGAATTGACAGAGAAGCTCCAGGTTTGTTGGTGTTTTTGTTTTTAAACATTGAAGCAACATGTTTATTGAAATAAAGTCTGCTTTTAGCTGTATAAAAACAAACAAAAACAAAAAAACTGTACATTTATTTCCCCAGAGAAAAAGTCCATGTGATGGAGAAGGAAGATAATGTGGTGTTAACAGGCTAAATATTAATGCGGCGGGGGGGCGCTAGCAGCCCGCTAACAAGTCTCAGCTTCATCTCCATGACAACCGGCAGTAAAATACTTGAAAATGTGCAATGGGTGAGTCTTTGGTACAAGGTGAAACACACAAGTCATTAAAATGCAGAAACAATGACAATGGCCTCGTTAGCTCCAGCTAGCGCTAGCATGTACACGCCACACACAATAATAATAATGATCGCAACAAAAACAGCAGATGATGAAAACAAAAAAACACAAGTAAAACAAGATATTCAACAAGTCATTCACAAATATGTACAGTCTCCAACATCGCTACGATTTTTCTTGATTGTCCGTTTCCGATTTTTGACTGTGACCGTTTTTTTGTTTGTTTATTTATTTATTTGTTTGTTTGTTTTTACCCGTAAAGACCCATTTCTGCTTTTTTTTTCTCCCTGTATTTTTTTTCCTTGAGTCATTTATCATCATTTTCTCTAAGATTACGATCCTTATTTGGTATTTTCAAGTGAAAATGGGGTATTTTACGATATTTAATATATACACAATGTAGATAGTGTTAACGTTCAAATTAAAATTGAGGGTTTGTTCAGACACATTTTGGAATAAAACTGCAAAATGTATTAACTTATTAATTTTATTTTGTAATAAATGTAAAAAATGTAACTTTATGGGTTAGTGCCCCCCCCCCCAAACAAAAAAAAACAACTGTCTGAGGGAGGCACAAGGATTACATAGAATCTAGACTAGAGCAAGGCACTCTGGGTAAAAGGCGAAAGCAGGCGCCTGGAAAAATCACCTGCGTTTAAATCTGTGCAAACAATTGACTTTTTATTCCTGATGATTTTTTAGGAACATGTTAAAATGAAAAGTGTTTTTTCAGCCGAACTGACGGCAGGAGAAGAGGGTAAGAAATGGGTGTAAAAAAACAAAATAAGAAAAAAGAATAAATAAATAAAATAATAATATTTTAAAAAATTTAATAAAATATATAAAAGTTTAACAAAAAAATTAAAGAAATATGAAATAATAATAACAAAATATAAAATAAATCAATATAAAATAAAGTAAAAAATAAAAATCAATTAACTAATTAAAATGTAAAAAACATACTACATAAAATAAAAAATAAAAAAGATATAAAATAATAATTAAATAAATAAAAAAATGAAGTAAACAAATTAAAATAATAAAAAGAAAATTAAACAATTAAAATGTTAAAATAAAAAAATTAGACAAAATCAAACAAAATAATACAAATTAAAAATCAAAAGTAAAATAATAATTAACCCCAAACAAACCAAAAATAACTAAACAAACAAAAACAGAGAAAAGATTGTGTTTAATCTTCGTGTACCTTTTTTTTTCCTTCATAGTAAATGTAGTGCCCCCCCACCCCCACCCCCCACCCCCCACCCCCCACCCTAAACACTCACACACACACCTTCTTCTTCTTGGCTCTGACTGAACTGAAATGACCTTAAATCGTTGTGAACTGGATGAAAACACTCTTAAAGTGCTTCTCAATCCTGGGTCTTTGTTCCACGGTCGAGAAACAATAAAACTAACGGAGGAAAAAAAAAAAAGTAAGTCAGGAATTCGCAGTCATTCTTTCTTTCACTTGAATGAGCTGATCTGATCGTAAACAGCGACTTAACCTGAACTCAGCAGGAAAAGATTCACATTAAGACTTAATGAGGACGTCAACCTTTCAGTGGTCGCACAAAAGAATGGAAAATTCCAAAATCTTGCGAATAATAATAAAAAAATAATAATAAAATAAAGTAAAACTCATAAGTTCTTTTTGTAAAAACCCACAATGAAAAGGTGAAATTAAACACATGACATAAATGAAACTCACACACAAAGTCCAGGATAGACCAATATGGGGTTCGTGTTCGTACAGTTCATCTGACATCTGCCACCATTGAAATCATCAATTTTCAAATATGGGAGGTCCTCAGGTTATCAACAAGTTCCTTTCCTACGCTGGCGACGTAACCCAGTTGGAAGTAACCCTTTAATACCGATGTTCGTTAGCACCTCCCCTTGATTATATCCAGCTCTATTTCCACGGCAACGGCTTTCCTCTTGGCTTGGACCGGCATCACTAGAAGTGCCTAGCTTGTCTTTTTTTTTTTGGGGGGGGGGGGGGGGGGGGGTATGATATGAAAAAAATGAGGGTACCAAGAAAATTTCAAACACAGGCGAACAAAGACAAAACGGTGGACAAGACTCAGGTGTCATAAAGTCGCAAGCAGCGTAGTTCGAGTACCGCGTAACCCGAGGACCTCCTGTATTGCTAATCTGATTAGTTGAAACTCTCCAAGAATTCAACATTTTATGCTTAATTGATGCTTGAACATTAACAACAGAAAACAAAATCAACACAATAAGCATTTGCAACAAAAAGAAAAATAGAACATCCTTCAGAGTTTGTTTAAAGCTCCTAATATCCAACGATAAATATTGGTAAGCCCATATTTGGTCTATCCCTCATGGAAAATCCTTCATGACTGAATTGTGGTGTCCATGTCGAGGTGAAAACCAAACAATGAACGGAACGGAAATGGTGAACAGAACCAAAGCAAAACCAAAAGAACAAAAGGGGTAGAGACAGCCGACTGGAGGTGGAGGTGCAGGTGCTGTGCAGGGGAATCAGTGCAGCTTTGGTGGAAGGATAATCGACTGTGGCAAAAACACCGGTCCCGGCATGACTACCACACATGGTTGGTCCAATAAATGTTCTTGTGGTACATTTCCGTGTTTGCGTAGTCTCCTACCTGTTTGTTGCTGTATTTGGGCGGGTTGGTCTTGTAGCTGTAATCCGAATATTGGTCAGAGCCCGTGGAGTTGTTGTCGCCTGTCCCCACAAAGGTGTTGGTAGCGGGGAGGTCCTGAACGGCCTGGTGCTTCTTTGAAGCAGACGGGGACTGTGGCTGAAGCTGGATGGAGGGCAGTGGGGAATTAGAGCGGTAGTGGCGGCCCAGATCGGGGCTTCCCGGTGGGTAGTTAAGGGGCAGGTGAATTCTGGGACTGTCGTTGACATTGTCGTTGATGAGGTTGAACTTGAGGCCTTTCTGCAAACTGGCCTCCTCATCCTCCTCCAGGGGTTTGGCCGGTTTGGGTGCTTTTCCCTTTTTGGTCTTTTTCCCTTTGCCATTTTTGGGACCTTGCTTTGGCGCATACAGGTCCTTGCTTTCCTTTTTGCCTGCCTGGTAGCCACTCTTCGTATCTTTCTGCAGCCGGTGTCGGATCACCACCACAGCTACGATGACCAAGATCACTCCGGCGATCCCTGCCAAGCTGCCGTACAAGATGTTGCTTCGTTGCGCTAGGATATAGTTGGGATCTCCGGCAATGTCTCTGTCCAGTGGGGTGTAGAGGCTGTGTCCCACCAGAGCCTCGATAAGTGAGGCATTGGACTTGGTGTCATTGACGAAAACGTGAACCAGGGCAGTGGTGTGGCGCTGAGGTTTGCCTTTATCGGTAACTCTAACGACAAGTCGGTGCAACCCATTGTGTTTACCTGTGAATTCCTGCGCCAAAGTTATCTCCCCACTTGTTGGCGAAATGTGGAAAAGCCCATAAGGGTTTCCGCCTGCGATGGTGTAGGTCAGGTCAGCATTGGGTCCAGAATCAATGTCCTCGGCCTCTACAACTCCTACCTGAGTGTCCGGCGGAGTGACCGGTGGGAGATAAGTGTAGGATGAGTTGGATGGTTTGGTGACGTACGGGGCATTGTCGTTCTCGTCCAATACATTGATTGTGACACCTGCATAAGATGAACGAGGCGGATTACCAGAGTCCACAGCTTTCAGGCGGAAGGTGTAGGTGCTTTCCTTCTCACGGTCAAAGGAGATGCTGGACAGGATCGTCCCGGTACCGTTCTGGATAAAAAACTTGCCATTGTCCGGTTCTACCGACAGCGTTACTCTGGCATTCTCACCCTTATCTGCGTCTGTGACCGTTACCACACCGACGGGATTGAGCGGAGGCATATTCTCAATCACGGAGAAGCTGTAGCTGCTCAGCATAAACTTGGGGTCATTGTCGTTGCGATCCAGAATGTTGATCACCACCGTAGCAGTGCCAGTTTTACTTGGAACGCCTTTGTCTGCTGCCGCCACACGAAACTCGTAGCGCTCCGTTTCCTCTCGGTCCAGCAGGTTCTTCACACGAATCTCTCCAGAGTTGGTATCAATGTCAAACAACTTTTTAGCAGAGGCTTCGATGATGCTATAAGATAGCTCTGCATTGGTGCCACTGTCTGCGTCCGCTGCCACCACACCCAACACTTTGTCACCTGGTTGGTTTCCCTCCGCGAAGTCCACCTCGAGCACGGTGGGAGAAAAGGACGGAGCGTTGTCATTTATATCAGTGACCTGAACTTTGAGGGAGTTGGTGCTAGAAAGGGCCGGGTTCCCAGAATCCACTGCGACAATTTCAATCCTGTAATCCTTCACACGTTCGTAATCCAGTAGGGTAGTTGTCTGTAGGAAGTACTTCCTCTTTCTGTCGTTGGCAGACTCGCTAGCAGGTCGGAGCTGAAATGGGACGTCACCGGCAACAACACAGGTCACCACCGCGTTTTCACCCTCGTCACGATCTGACACTTGGACCAGAGCCACTGGTGGTACCGATGGGCATGTCCTCGGAGATGTTGGCCACGCCGTTATGGTGCGTCACCAGACCAATACCTCGGATCTCGATTGCTGGAGCGTTGTCGTTCTGGTCCTTGATGTTGACCGTCACAACGACCTTGGAGGTCTTAGAGTTGGGGCCGCGATCTTTGGCAGCAACAAAGAACTTCAGGAAGTTATCCTCCTCGCGGTCCACCAAGCCTTTGACGTAAATAATGCCAGTGGATCGGTCGATACGCAGGAGCCTCTGGACGATGTCGGACGCTTGGAGGCTGTAGTCGATCTCTCCGTTGGCACCGGTGTCGGCGTCATACGCTCGGACCTGAAAGAAAGAAACACAAGCGTAAACATCTGGACTCATAGGTGGATGATCTGAACGAGACTAGCAGAACCAGATCATTCACAGATTTTGATTTAAATGTGAAATAAATCAATCATGACCTTTGACCTTGAACAGTCAAATCCATAGTCTGACATTTTGAGAGGGAGATGTCCGTTAAGAGCTAAAAGTCCAGCTTTTGCAGGTTTCAGCTTCTAAAACATGAGTTTGACTTTTGTGATTGGATCTTATTTTGGTGAAATATGAATAAAATAATAAATAACGAAGACAAACCGTTCATTTATTGTCTCATACAGATGGTTTTCTAGTGTTTTTTCGCAGATGTAAGTTTTATTTTTAAACCTCGAAAAGTCAAAATGTCTTAAACTTGACAATTTAAAGACACACAATGAGCAAAAATTTGAGTTAATGGAACAAAAATATCAGTTTTGCAGGTTTCAGCTTCTAAAACATGTTTATTACCTCCACCAAGGAGGTTATGTTTTTGCCATAGTTTTGTTTTGTCTGTCTGTCTGTCTGTCTGTTAGCAAGATAACTCAAGAAGTTATGGACGGATCTTGATTAAATGTACAGAGTAGGTTGGTAATGGGGAGATCTGGAAATGATTAGATTTTGTGGTGATCTGGGGGGGGGGGGGGGTCAAGGTAACTCAAATACTTATGGACAGATTTTAATGAAATTTTCCGGATGTGTAGGGAGTGTCACCAGGAACAAAATATTACATTTTGGT
The DNA here is from genome assembly GCA_020466265.1 of Siphamia tubifer. Lineage (NCBI taxonomy): Eukaryota > Metazoa > Chordata > Actinopteri > Kurtiformes > Apogonidae > Siphamia > Siphamia tubifer. Next base: position 5,225,367 of record CM035792.1, on the reverse strand, counting down.
GGTGATCCTGAAGAGATCTTGGATTCTGAATCACTTTGAAATGTATTCTCCATTTATCCGCAATGTAAAATTTCAAAGTGATCCAGAATCCAGGATCTCTTCCGGATCAGCGCTAAAATCTTATCATTTGTTTGCTGTGACACTCCCAACACATCCAGGAAATTTCATCAAAATCCATCCATCTGTTTTTGAGGTATCTTGACCCCCCCCCCAAAATCTAATCATTTCCACATTACCAACCTACTCTGTACGTTTAACCAAGATCCGTCCATAACTTTTTGAGTTATTTTGTTAACTACCAGACAAACAGACAAGTAGACAGACAGACAAACTCTGGCAAAAACATAACCTCCTTGGCAGACCTGTCATCATTCGTGGTGGGTGGGGTGGGGGTCTGCCTTGGTGTAGTTATGGTGTGTTCTTCTGCTCATGTGACTAAAGCGACACTGGTGTGAGTACGCGTTCTCAGGTGCAGAAGAACCTGCTCATCCTGCTTTTGAATGTCTGGAACCTGGGACCCAGATATTTTCACTCATATTTTTAGGATTATTTCCCAGAATGCTGTGCTGGAGGTGATGCAGCGGCGTGTTAAAGGAAGAACAGCCTGAAGTTTACAGCGTCTAATGATGTGACTGGATGTCCCAAATGGAACCAGCACCAGCAGCACCAGCAGCAGCAGCAGCAGCAGCAGCAACAGCGGCAGCAGCAGCGGCAGCAGCAGCGGCAGCACCAGTAGCAGCACCAGCGGTGGCAGCACCAGCAGCAGCAGCAGCGGCGGCAGCACCAGCAGCGGCAGCAGCAGCAGCAGCAGCAGCGGCAGCGGCAGCAGCAGCAGCAGCAGCAGCAGCAGCGGCGGCAGCACCAGCAGCGGCAGCAGCAGCGGCAGCGGCAGCGGCAGCAGCAGCAGCAGCAGCAGCAGCAGCGGCAGCGGCAGCGGCAGCAGCAGCAGCAGCAGCGGCAGCAGCAGCAGCAGCAGCAGCAGTGGCAGCAGCAGCACACAGGACGTTTCCATCAGCTGTTCAACAACTAGTTCATTTACAACCACATGACCTACATTTACCCAGAATTAAACAAATCGGTGTCTGTCGTGTGTCCTGTTTGTCTAACGTCCAACACCTGCACAACTCCACTAAATGATCCAACACTTGGAGGGAAACTTTCCACTATAGTGGTTTAGTGTTTTTTTTTGGCATTTTGTAGATTATTTTATTTATTTTTCATTTTCCTTCATTTTTAATCTATTTTGTGCATTATTTCCTTCCTTTTTCAACATATAATAATCACTTTCTTCGATGTTTGTCTATTTTGTGGATTATTTTATTAATTTTTCTACATATATTAGTGATTTTCTCAGATTTTTGTCTATTTTGTAGATTACTTCCTTTATTTTTCTACATATACAAATGTTTTTTTTTATTTATTCTGCATTATTTTATTTATTATCTCAGTATCTTGGTCATTTTCTTTCATTTTTATCTATTTTGTGCATTATTTCCTTCATTTTTCTATATATATTAATGTTTTTGAATTTTTTGTGGATTATTTTATTCATTCTTCTTCATATATTAGTAGTTTTCTTAGACTTTGGTCTATTTTGTGCAGTATTTCTTTAATTTATCTCAGTATCTTGCTGGTTTCCTTAGACTTTTTCCACATATTTAGCATCAGCACACATAACATAGTTTGTGTTAGAAGGGCGGGGCCTCAGTCATATTGTGCTGATGCTTGTACCTTCTAATTGTCTAATTATAAGCGTTTACTCCAGTGTTCGGGCGAATGTGGGCAGCGTCTGCGTCCTGTTCGCTCTCTAATGGCTCCAAAGCTTTTCTGATAATGAGAAAAACATTAACATTCACTCATTCGTCCATTAGATGCCGACGAGCTGCTGCATGAACGCCGGACGCTGGATGTTGTTGTGTGGGTTTATGCACTCAACCTTTGATCCTCTATTATAAACCACGCCCACCCCCTACCCCCCCTGGCTTTTATGGCGTCGCATTAGTGATGGAGCTTCGCTGGAAGAATCTAAATAATCATTAAAGTGTAACTGAGACTTCCAGCGAAATGTTTACGACTTACAAAGATCAATTATCTTTCAATCTGGGGAGGATTCCATGTGGAGGTAGTTTTTATCTAGAATGTTTTTTTTCTTAAATGTTTGCATTATTTTGTTAATTTTTCTCAGTAAGTAGGGTGGTTTTCTTCTATTTTCTCTCAGTACACTGGTTATTTTCTGTCATTTTTGTATATTTCTTTTATTATTCTGTGAATTTTTGTAATAATATTGGTTGTTTTCTTTCATTTTTTTATATATTTTTGGGGTTATTTTGTTAGTTTTTTTATGTATATTGGTAATTTTCTTTGGTTTTTGCACATTTTTGGATTGTTTTGTTCATTTTTCTGAATATTAGGTGTTTTTAATTTGTTTTGTATAAATTTATGCATTTTTCTATGGTGATTCTTTTCTTACAAATTTTGGGGAATATTTTGTTTATTTTTCTAAGGATCTTGCCTGTGTTGTTTCATTATTTTTGTTATTATTTTGGTTTATTTTTCTACATATATTGACCGTTCATTCTCATTTTCGCTCATTTTGTGGATCATTTTCTTCATTATTTATTATTATTGGGTGTGTGTGAAAGTTAAAGTGTTCAGTTCGGTTCCAGGCCTTTGTCTGGGTCGCCGGTTACCATGGAAACATGATCACACAGGTGAAGGTTAAAGAAATCATGTAAGTGAACTGATCATTTGTGTGGAGTATTGATTTTCCTTCAGCCTGTGAGGACTTAAACGCCACATATCAGCCAGTTCACGCAAACACACTCTGTTTATCTACAGGTTAAGCATTAACCACCGTCACCACGGCGACGTACTATACACACAAGAGTTCAAGACACTCAAACAATAAAAGTATCTGGACAAAACTGCAATTAAAGCATCCGGATCTGCCTTAATTTATTTTATTTTTTGTATTTTTTAAAATTATGTTGTCAATTTTTCTAAGTGTGTTAGTTGTTTTGTTTAATTTTTACACACGTTTGACTATTTTGTTCACTTCTCTGTATATACTGACTGTTTTCTTACATTTTTCTATATTTTTTTATTATTTAGTTTTATTTTGCAAAGTGTATTAGTTATTTTGTTTCATTTTTACACATTCTTTTGACTATTTTGTTCATTTTTATGTGTATATTGACTGTATTCTTCCATTTTTTTTATTATTTTGTTTTATTTTTCTCAGTATGTAATTTGTTTTCTTCATTTTTATTTTTTACTATTTTGTAAATTTTTCGGTGTATCTATTTTCTGTTCTTTTATCTTTGTACATTTTCTTATTATTTTGTTTTATTTTTCCACATTTAAAAAACATCGTTTTCTTCATTTTCCTGAGCCCATTGGTGCTCAGTAGCATCCGGGGCTCTGATTGGTCGACAGCGGGTCACATGATGTGGCGGTACTTCCCGCACAGTGGCTTTAGGGCGTCACTCACCTGGAGCACCGAGTGTCCCAGTGGACTATTCTCCGGCAGGTCAGCATCGTAGTAGCCCCTCTCAAACTTGGGCGCATTGTCGTTCTGGTCGGTGATGGTAACCCGAAGCAACGCGCTGCTCTGCCTCTCCGGCGTGCCTCCGTCCACCACCAGGATGTTCATGTCGTACGAGTCCTTCATCTCACGGTCCAGGTTGCCCATGACGACCAGCTGCGGCAGCTTCTCGCCGGAGTCCATGGCAACCTGGAGGGTGAAGAGCTGCTCGAAGTCGTCGCGCGTGCTGAGCGAATAGCGGTCCACGCCGTTGACGCCTGAGTCCTTGTCGGTCGCCATGGGGATGGAGAAGAGCGCCCCCACATGGGTGTTCTCGGGAATGGCGAGTGACAGGACGGGTGAGGCAAACTGAGGCGTGTTGTCGTTGATGTCCAACACCTCGATGCGGCCCTCGATGAGGCGCGGGCCGGACCCCAAGCCCCGCCCCATGTCAGTGATGGACACCTCGAACTCCAGGAAACACTTGTCGTCATCGAACAGGTGGCGGCAGTCCTTGAGCGTCTCACGGTCAATGGGGATCTCGGTGGTGTAGATGTCGCCGGTCTTGCCGTCCACACGCAGGTACGGCGAGCCCACCTCCAGCTTGTACAGGTGTCCGGTGTCGGGGAGGCCCTGGTCCGCCGCCAGGCTGCCGATCAGCGTGTTTGGCGGCTGCTCTTCAGCAACGCGGTACAGGATGTCGGTGGGCGCCGCACCACAGGAAACCAGCAGGGCGGCAGCAGTGGCCAACAACAGCTCTGGCGCCCGCCTCAACAACGCCATATTTCTGCTGCACGGAAATCTGAAAAAGACAAGAGGACGCCGGTGAGTTGCATGAGCTGACCGCCAAAAGGTCAAAGGGCAACACAAGGGGGTTTTAGGCATTTGGACCAAAATCACCACCCTAAAGATATAACGATGATAATAATAATAACAAAGCGGTCAGAGACAGCAGACCTCTGCCAAGGCTTGATATGTCGTCATATGACGTTAAAATATGACGTGATGGAGCCATAGGTGTTGACCCATCTGATGTCTGAAGGTTAGGGGTCAAAGGTTAGGGTTATAGGTGTTGACCCATCTGATGTCTGAAGGTTAGGGGTCAAAGGTTAGGGTTATAGGTGTTGACCCATCTGATGTCTGAAGGTTAGGGGTCAAAGGTTAGGGTTATAGGTGTTGACCATCTGATGTCTGAAGGTGAGACGATGTCAATGAAAAACACTCCACCAGATTCTATCTTGTTTGAATCCTGAGGTATTACCCCTGATGTGTTTTAGCTGTTGACCTTTAGTGTTACCTTGACCTTTGACCTTTATATCTTAAAATTTTATGATTTCTTCGTGTATTCCATTATCAATCATCTCTGAATGTTTTATCAGAACTAACTAACTTTTTGAGTTATCTTGCTAACTAAAAAAACCAACCAACAAACAAACAGACAAACACACGGTAAAACATGACCGTGGAGGTAATCGTAATAAATAATAAATATCTTCTTCATATATCGTTTGTTTGCTAAATTATTCTGTCATTATTTAACACATGTTAAAAACACACACTTTCACTGATACACACATGTTCAAAGCTAAGAGTAACACGTTAGCGCTCGCACTTCCTGTTTCCTGTTCAACCGTCCGGTTTTTGTTTCCGAATTAAGGACATGAAGAGTAAAAAAAAAAAAAAAAGAACGAAAAATCTAAGTGCTCTTCAGATTAACCTCAACGACCCAGAGCTGAGAAAAACTGAGACCAATACCCGCCAAAATAAAAGAGAAAAAGGCAAGAAACACGCAAAAAGGAAACTGTAGATGCAAAAAAAAAAAACAGAAACAGGTGGAATTACAGCCACAGTAAATGTACAGTGAGAATCTGAGGTCCATGAAGGCATCACCATTTCAACACTGCAGAAAAGTGAATACAAGGATTTGTAACGCTTGTTTATTTATTTTTACGTTTTATTTACTTTCAATTGTTTTATTCTTATTTTTTTTTATTCATTCAATTTTAATTCATTCATTCATTTATTTATGTCTTTTTTAAACTGCTGCTTCTGCTTCTAAAAACACTGAAGCTCAGCCCCCCCTCACCCCAAACACACACAGACCACCACACCTCATTACTCCGCACTGCTGGAACTGTCCACTCATCTGACCTCTGACCCTGTGGTATTTCACACGTCACCGTGGCAACCGAGCTGCAACAATGCTCTTTCCTGGCCGTCGTCCGGTCTGTAAACGCACCGTGACCAAACATACAACAGCAGGTTTTTAACCCCCCCCCCCACCGAAGACGAGAGGGGGGGTTGTGTTTGAGTTTGTTTGTTTGTTTGTTTGTCAGCAGTTTATCATAAAAACTACTGGACCAATTTCCAGTAAATTTTCAGTCACGGTGCGAGGTGGTCCAGAATGTAGGTCAAAGGTCACAGTCACCAAAAATGTGTTTTTACAATGATAAGAGATAGGTCAACTGTGTATGAGGGGGTGGGGTTTGTTGTGCCCCCCAACAAGAAACAAGTAACAATACTCATTATTATTATTGTTGTTGTTATTATTATTATTATTATTATTATTTGAATGGTTTCAGTTCCAGACATCTTTATCATCCATCAAAATGACAGACAATAAAAATTCAAAGCGACATATTCTGACCTGATCGCTCAGCATTTGTGGAGCTTAAATATAAATGTAGCAGCTGATTCTACTGTTTCTGTTTTTTTCTCTGTTTCTCCAGATGCTAAAAGCCTCAGAATAAAGTGGGTCGGACATAAAGTTGGATGAGTTTCTATTCCTGACCCTGCTTTTCTTTTTTTTCCCTCTGAACAAAAGAAAAATCCCTGTTCCCACTTCAACTAAAGCCTGAATAACTTTAATAACTCTGGTCAAACCCCCTGAAACTCACTCCTGTTCTAATAACAGGCTGTGAACTGATCATATTTGGTCACTATTCCAGTCTTCACAGACGCAGAACAAGCTTTAATCAGGTGAAAAGTCTCAGATTCAAACAGATTCAAACAGTTTCATCCATCAAACCTTATGTTTTTCATTTGTTCAGTTTGTATTTTAATGTAATGTCAGTAAACGCTCCGTCCATCTGATCTAATAAAAGTCAAATCACTGTTTTTTTATCCATCAGACACGTGTTCGGGTTTTACTGTAACTGAAGAAAAGATGTGGGAAAAAAATCACAGGGTCAAAGGTCGGAGGCACCATGTTCAGTCAAAGAGCAGCAGCTGATGTGTGTTTATGTCCCACGATGGACACTAGTGTGTGTGTGTGTGTGTGTGTGTGCATCCTACGATGGATGCTAATGTGTGTGTGTCTCACAGTGGACACTAATGTGTGTGTGTGTGTGTGTGTGTCTCACAGTGGACACTAATGTGTGTGTTTGTTGTGTGTCTCGTGGGGACACTGGGGTGAACGTGGTTCGTCCACAGCCTCTCTTTTCCCACAGATTCAGACTTTTTCTGTCGCAGTGACGAGTGTTTGTGTAGAAAACAGTCCCCGCTTTGTTTCTGACAGAAACAAACATATGTAAAAAAAAAACAAAAAACTGAAACTACAGGATGTAAAAAAACAAACCTAAAACAAATTGACCTCATTCAACTTTTATTTTATTTCCTATATTTCAAAAGACATTATTTTTCAGATTTGTCAAAGAAATCTGATCATATACATGAACGTTCTATTATAATTATCAAATTACGTTTTATTTTTTTTCCAATTTATATAGAATTAGTCAATGATTATTTACAAAAAGAGCTTTTTTTTAACATGTCAGCCTTAATTTTAGCAAAAAGACATCGAATGAAACCAATAATATGAATTAAAAAAGCTAAAATATAAGAATAAAAAGGCAGATTGAAAGAGCAAATAAATATTCTGCAAAAAAAACACTAATATGTTTTAAATAGAAGCAATTATTGTTTTTTTTTTTAAACTCAGACTAAACTTTGGTCGACTCAGTGGATGAAAAACAGATCGAGGCAAAATAAACTTTAAACAGACGTTTCTATTAAAAATAACAGATGTAAAATGCAGTAAAACCATGTGCTAAAACCAGGTGGTTTAAATTGTTCAATGTCTTTCTTTTAGAGTTTGTTTTCAACATGAATAACGACAATAACCTGACTCCAAAAATTACAGATCAATATTTTTTTTTCCAGTTTCTCATTTACTTGCCTCAGAAATACTAAATCCTATTCTATGGATGATCAGTGAACACACTTTTGCGTGTTCACTGAGGTTTTTAAAGTCACAAATGCATGCATCTGTGTTTTCTAAACCCCTAAAATGCATTCATGAGAAGAACTTTACAAAAAAATCCTGTTTTTAGAAGGTTTTTACATCATAATCCTGGCTCCTGACATCTTCTGGAAGATCTGTGATCATTATTATTTACCCAGAGCTGAAAAACAAATGGTTCAGAGCATCTACAACATCTTTATTAATGATGTGGGGCACAGGTGTCAAACATGTGGCCCGGGGGCCAAAACTGGCCCCACGGAGGCTCCAGTCCGGCCCTGTGGGATGAATTTGTGAAAAGTCAATATTACACTGAGGACGTTACCAGTGAAGGAAATTAAAATCAGTTTAGGTCAATTCAATGTAAAGTGGATCAGACGAGTAAAATACTGTCATAATAACCAAGAAATAATGGAAACAAAACTAAAAACTAATTTTCTTTTCATTTTAGGATAAAATAAAGTATAAAAAATACCAGCGTTTTACAATAAAAATAAAAATAACCTGAACTATCTGTGGAATTTATTAATATTCATCCTGTTACTTAAATGTTTTCTGTATATGTAGATCTACGGTGATCTGTAAATATTTACACATTTGTTTTGAACCTAATCACCTCAAGATCAATAAATTAAAATCTAAAACAGAAGTTTCTTGTGCAAAAATAAACCCGTTCATATAAACAGATGTGAAGTGACAGCGTGTGCTCTGATTGGTTTTTGTCTTAAAACAGTCTCAGTAAAAAAAAACTCAGCGTGTTGTTGACGGGCGTTCGTTCCATGACAAAAGGAAGCATTTCCATAACTATGAGCCAGGCAGCGGCGTGTCACGGTTCCATTCCCACCCAGAGACCAGACGTCACCACAACAACAACAACTAGTATTTCATGGTGATATCTACAGTATTCATTGAGTTATAGCATGATATGTCTCTGCGGACACACACACACACACACACACACACACACACACACACACACACACACACACACACACACACACACACACACACTACAATAATCTCTACCAACCAATCTTGGGAGAGATTTGTGTGTGTGAGACGTAAAAGTGTCGTCTCACCTTCAGTTTTTCATCCGTGTTTAGACGAACATATTCAAGAGGAAATCCTTGTTTATGCAAAGACACAACAGTAGGTGAAATATGATTGGACAGTCATGCTATGTGGTACTGTGATAAGACCCGCCCACATGACCGTTTCTGTTTTTGACGTGTGTACTGGTCCACCTGTGTCTGTTCATTTATGGTATGTGTGTAATGTCTGTACAATAACTGAAATGACTCCTGTACATTTACTAGAGCTGCTAGTGCTAATGCTAATGCTAATGCTAGTGCAGCTTGAAGATCTGTGGGATCCAGGTTGTCCCACATGTTTGTTGCTTTACCTGCTCGGTGTATGAATGTAACGTGAACATATGTGACGTAAAGACGCACACAACGTCAACATGTGCGTTTCCTGCCGTTTAGACGGAGACACGACCCAGTGCGTCTTCAATACGTCCCACTCTGGAAGGTGCGTATTCACACCCTGACATGTAAATAAAAGACACTTCTGATAAAATACACTGTCGTATTTAACTGCAATCGTCCTCGTGTAAATGGCCGCTTAGTTTTTATGCAAAGTTCAGACATAAAAACTTAATTCTACATGTTTATTATATGGAATTATGTAAATATAAACAAATAGAATATGAAAAGTATTCTGTGTGTGTTTGTGTGTGTTGTGTTTGTGTGTATTTCAACAACACTAGTGCATGACAAAGCAGCCAAACAGCCCCGTCAGGAGCTCAATTAGTATTCATATTCACACAGCGTTGTCATGGTAACAAAACGACGCCCGTTACATGGAGACGCATGAACCCCCCCCTCCTCCTCCCAATGTCTGTGACTGTTACTGAATAAAACATATTATATCCCATGAAACTGTTGGTTTAACATGGAAATGTGGAGAAAATAAACTGATTTATTAGAATTAATAAACAATTCTGAAGTTTGATTATTTAAATATATGTTCAGTTTGTTTTTTTTATTCACATTATTTGAAATGTACCTTAAAATATCAGATGAAACAATGAAAAATAATGAATATTTCATCAGAAATGTAATCCCATTTACAAACAATGACTTTAAAGCTGATTTTATTGATTTAATTATTAGATTTTTTCTGATAATTATTTAAATCTATCAATGTGATGCTTTTATCGTCATATTCCTGCATTTTTAATTAATTAGTATTATTGGTTTACTAATTATCTACAAATTACTTATAAACCATGATTTTAAACTGTAACCGACAGAAAATAATCTGTATGTTGGGATTATTTTGAACCCATAAATAACATTAAATTAAATAAAACATAGATAGAAGATCATTTCAAAAGATAAAAAAGATTATTAAAGTGAATAAATGTAGGTATTGGCTCATTTTAACCTATAAATAATATTATTAAAGTGAATAAATGTAGATTTTGGATCATTTTGAACCCATAAATAATATTAAATTGAATAAAACATTGCTAAAACCTAATTTCAACCCCATAAATAACATTATTAAAGTGAATAAATGTAGATGTTGGATCATTTTTAACCCATAAATAATATTAAATTGAATAAAATATAGATAAATCTGACTAGAGTTGAAACTGACCTGTGGTTCAAGAGCAGACGTGCAGCAGTTGAACAGTTGAATGTTTGCTTTAGTTCCTGCAGCTTCAGACTGAACTGAAAAGTCAACACTGGCCTCCGACACTCATCCAATCAGATCACAGAGCTGCTATCAGCTATACACGCAGCTCATTGGACAGTTCCACTGCTTAAGCCCCGCCCCCTCACATTCCCACTGGAAAAGCAGGAACATTTACAGAGTTTTTACAGAAAGTTCAAATGGAAAAATGCTCAGAAAAGACAGAAATGATCTGAAAGGACATCTAAAAATAGAAAGTACTGTGAATCGATTATAGATTATTGAGTGAGTTTTTACATCACGAGTCTGAACAAGTTTATTCTGATCATTAAAAAAATATTGAACATTTTCTTGGTGGAGAAAAGTGTTTTTTAAAGAAACATGGACAAACTTTATCCTATGTTTATTATCTGTAATTAGATTAATTATAAACCAATAAAATATGAAAAGTATTGTGTGTGTGTGTGTGTGTGTGTATTCCTATCTTTATGGGGACATTGACATGTTTACACAGTCACAC
>CM035792.1:5111884-5209384 GCA_020466265.1 Siphamia tubifer | reverse complement strand
CACGTTAATGAGTGGTTTTATCTCTAGTGACAGTAAAGACGATGCACCGTCACTGTCTTATCAGTGTTAAGAGACAAAACACACAGGACTGTTTGACCTTTGACCTTTTTCACTAAAGACGTTTAAAGCAACACGAGTCACGGCGGCAGAAAAAATAAACTACAGTCACTGTTTAAAAGAAAAAAACACCAATACTGATCAATAATTACTGTCAAATACACTTTTTCATCTTTTCATGCTCATACCATATGACCATATTTGGAAGTTCTGAGTCTGGCTGCATAATTGCGATTTTTTTTTTTAACACTGCGATATACTGTATGTTGTGACAGGAAAAAACTCCTCAGGAGTAAAAATAAAAGCTGTGTGGTGTCGACACAAACGGTCAAACAGATTAGTGGTCGACAGTGAACATATGTTTCACTCTGTAGCTAAAATAAAATAAATAATTACAAATAAATAAGAATAAAAAAGTAAATAAATAATAACAAAATAATAAAAATGTAATTAAATAAATAACATAAAAAAAATACATCCAAATAAATAATTTTAAAAAATAGTTAAGATTAAATAAATAAATTTTAAACAATAAATCTGAAAAACAACACATATATACAAATAAATAAAAAATAATTTAAATATATTAAATAAAAATTTGACATTGCACACACATCCATTTCTATGTTGATGCTGTAATAATATATTGTGCAGCTGTAGTGCAAAGGCTCAGTGGTTACCATGGAAACGCCACCATCTTCTACAACATTGATAAAAGCCATAATGACAGTGAATGGAAACACTGGGTTTATGTTCAGATAATGATCAATTTGACTAAAAATGTGACTTTTTCTTCAGTTTTCTCTATTTTTTATAATAATAACCATCAACTTTATGCAGTTTTTATGAACATCTAATCTACACAATCAGTGAAATATATGATTTTTATTTAAACATACCCAAAACTGAGCATTATGTTTGCATTAATGCAGATAAATCACTTATTAAAAGGTTAAATATAGAGAAAACATCAGTAAAACCAGTGGAATTGAATAAACAACAGTTGATGGAAACACTGGGTTTATCGTTTATTTGACTAAAAATGTCACGTTTTCTCCATTTTTACAATAATAACCTTCTACTTCATCTGATCTTTTATGAACATCTAACACCCGTCAATGGAAACACGTTCAAAGCGCAAATATACTTTGTCAAAATTTTTGGAATATCGCTGTTGTTTTGTGGAAAAACAGCTACTGTAAAAGTACAACTACACTAATGTTTAAAATGACCTCATTAGAACTGGACCTAAACACTACTAAAATAAATACTATCAGAAGTATTTCATTGTTGAAGTGGAAAACCTATTTAGCGTAGATTTATTTAAAGTGTACTGTTGTGAAAATTGAGGCTAAACTAAGGCTACATTTGTAAAAACAAACAAACAAACAACAAACAAACAAACAAAACTAAAGCTGAACTAATATTTGACTAAACACACGAACATAAGAAACTGATTTAACAATAATTTAAAACTGAATTAGGAATGTTCACGGCTGACTACATGTGGGGGAGGGAGGGTAAACTGTCACTGTGGGTGGACATGTGGGTGGGAATCCCCTATAGTAAAGTGAGAGCAGTACACACACACACACACACACACACACACACACACACACACACACACACACACACACACACACACACACACACACACACACACACACACACACACACACACACACACACAGACACACACACACACACACACACACACACACACACACACACACACACACACACACTGTTAGATAAAGATCATAAAGGTGAATCATTTGCACCTTCTATCTAATATAATACCACTGTTGTTTTACTGGTTAAACATAAACCCTGCACTCGTACAGAACCATCCTGTAATTAACACTATTAATAACATTCAACATGAAGTAACTTTGTACAAGTACTTCTTTTACTGTACTTAAGTACAATGTATACAAATACAATCATTTGGGAACTGAAACACTTTTCCGAAAATCCCTGCTGCAAATGTCATTTTATTTTATATTTTTTGTTGTGTAACTCCAGCACACAAACACACACACACACACACACACACACACACACACACACACACACACACACACACACACACACCCCTGTCGGTGCAGTGTAAATACAGTAGGTCAAACACTAACGCTCCAGGAAATACACCGCTCCCAGCAACGCCTCGAACACCAGGACAGAGAAAAAAACTGCCGCCACGCTAGGGGTCAAAGGTCAAGTGTGAAAGACAACAGGTTCTTTACAGTGTTGAAGATGAGGATGAGGATGATGATGATGTAGATGAAGATGAAGAGGATGTTTGATTTGCTGGAAAGTGTTTTTACTACGACGGTGGCGGCTGTTCGCTGTGTGAGAGGAAGCAGATGCAGTTTGCATGTAAATATACCCCCCCCTTTTCTCTCACTCTCTCTCCCCCTCTTTTTCTCACGCTCTCTCTCTCTCCCCCTCTTTCTCTCACCCCCCCATCTCTCTCTCACGCTCTGTCTTCTGTCTCTCTGTGTCTTTCTCTCTCTCTCTGTCTCTCTCACCCTCTCTCTCTCTCTCACCCTCTCTTTCTCGCTCACCCTCTCTTTCTCGCTCACCCTCTCTCTCTCTCTCACCCTCTCTCTCTTTCAAGTTCTGTGTCTCTCTCTCTCTCTCCCACCCTCTCTCTCTTTCTCTCACACTTTGTCTCTGTCTCTCTCACCCTCTCTCTCTTTCAAGTTCTGTGTCTCTCTCTCTCTCTCTCCCACCCTCTCTCTCTTTCAAGCTCTGTGTCTCTCTCTCTCTCTCACGCTCTGTCTCTCTCCCTCTTTCTCACACTCTCACCCTCTCTCTCTTTCGCTATCATGTGCAGCAGCTTGAACGCCCACCCTCTTTTCTCTCTCTTTTTCTTTTCATTTCACTACAGTGAAAAAAAGAAACCAGAGCGACTGGATTCCACGGCGACGACACTCCGTCACTCACTCACTGTCACTCCTTCATCTTCATCATCATCATCCTCAGGTCACAGTTTACACACAATATATTTATTTTTGGACACTTTTCTCATCAATTCTTTTTTCATTTTTACTCTCATTTTACTCATCATTCCACAAATTTCATTCATCTTTTTGTTTCTTGTATCAGTCATTTATTTATTTATTTATTTATTTATTTGCCGTATTATGTCTGTTTTGTAAAAAACTAAATATTGACAATTTTTCCAGTAATTTTGCCTTTTTTAAATATTGTTGTTCATTGTTTCAGTAATTACTGTTTTTTTTTGTCTCATTTTGCTAATTTTTCCAGTAATTTTCTAGTTTTTTTTTTATATGTTTGTCCTTTTTGTTCAATATATAAGTCATTTTTTATATTTATTTTGGTCGTATTATGTCTTTTTGTAAAAAGAAATATATTAAACTTTCTCTCATAATGATCATTTTTCCAGTAATTTTGCCTTTTTTATCTTTTTGTTCATTGTATCAGTAATGACTGTTCATTTTTGTCCATTACTTTTTAAAAACATTCATTTTAAAGCTGACGTTTGTAGTTTTTCCTTATTTGTTGTTAATTCACCACAGTAGAAACAGAAACCAGACGGACTGGACTGACTGGATTCCACAGCAATGACGCTCACCCGCTCACTCTCAGTCCTTTATCTTTACATCATTATCATCATCATCATCATCATCATCATCATCACCTGGTCACAGTTTACACAACATTTGCATATTTTTGGTCACTTTATCTATTTTGTACATTTTTTGTCCTGTTTTACTATTTTTTCCCCCAGTACTTTTATTGTTTTTGGGGATTTTCATATATATTTTTGTCCTTTCTGTTCATTCTATTAGTGATTTCTATTTATTTTGGCCATTTTTGGTCTATTTTGTTAAAAAAATATGTATTACTTTTCTCTCATTTGAATCGTTTTTCCATCATCTTGCTGCTTATTTTGTCATCTTTACTCGTTTTGATTCTGAAGTTTGTAGTTTTTCTGCATTTGTTGTAAATTCACCAGAAAACAGAGGGTCCACTGGTGGTGACGCTCCCTCCCTCCCTCCTTCACTCATGGTCCTTCATCATCATCATTATCATCATCATCGTTATCATCACCTGGTCACAATTTAAATGCAAATAATTTCATTTTTTATTAGTTTTTTGTCTCATTTTGCTATTTTTTTCCTGTAATTTTCATGTTTTATTCATCTTTTTGTCCATTTTATCTGTAATTTATATGTATTTTGGCAGTTTTTTTTGTGTATTTAGTAAAAAAAAAAGGTAATTTTGCTGCTTACTTTGACGTTTTTACTCATTTTGATGCTGATGTTTGTAGTTTTTGTTTATTTGTTGTAAATTCACCACAGTGGATGAAACAGAAACCAGAGGGACTGGACTGACTGGATTCCACATCGATGATGCTCCCTCACTTGCTCGCTCACTCACTGACTCTCTATCCTTCATCTTCATCATCATCATCATCACCTGGTCACAGTTTATATGCAACTTGCTCATTTATGGTCACTTTTCTCATCTATTTTATTAATTTTTAATCTAATTTTTCCAGTAATCTTGTTGTTTTATGGGGGGGGTCACATATGTTCTTGTCCTTTCTGTTTATTTTATCAGTAATTTATATTTATTTTGGCCATTTTTGGTCTATTTGGTTGAAAAATATGAATTCATTTTCTCTCAATTGGATAATTTTCCCGTCATTTTGCTGCTTATTTTGTAACTTGTAGTTGTTTTGATGCCGATGTTTATAGTTTTTTGTATTTGTTGTAAATTCCCCACAGTGGATAAAATACAAATCAGAGGGACTAGACCCACTGGATACCCTGGCGGTGACGCTCCCTCCCTCCCTCCCTCCCTCACTCACTCGCTCACTCGCTCACTCCCTCCCTCCTTCACTCTTGGTTCTTCATCATCATCATCATCACCTGGTCACAATTTACATGCAATTTGTTTATTTTTTTATGACTTTCCTCATCTGTTTTGTCCATTTTTTGTCTCATTTTGCTAATTTTTCCAGTAATTTTGCTCTTTAAAAATTTTTTTTTTCCCCTTTTTGTTCATTGTATTAATCATTTATATTCATTTTGGATGTATTACATCTGTTTTGCACATTTTTGGTCACTTTTCTTGTCTATTTTGTTCATTAATAGTCTAATTTTTCCAGTAATTATGCTGTTTTTTTTCCTTCCCCACCACCACCACCATCATCTTCATCCTCATCATCACCTGGTCACAGTTTACGCCACCTTCCAAACTTGTGTTAACACAAACATACACACTTGTACACAACCTGATGCCTGTATTTAGTCCTAAACATGGTTGTGGTTGTATGTGGTGGGTGGGGGTGGGGGGTGTGGGGAGGGGGTGTCAGGTTTGATGCCACAGGTGCCTGGGAGGCCCCACACAGACACAAATATGAGACTGATCTGATCCTGTTTGTGAGCAAGCAGCAGATGAATCCATGTGTTTGGTTGAGTCCCTGAAGGCATCATAGCTTCAGTAATACAGTAAGAAGGCAAACCTGTGATTAGAACCAAGGGGTTTTGGGTGGGTGGGGGGTGTTACTGCCATTTCATAGGCTTCTCTGCGGACTCAGAGTCCCTGCAGAACTCTTAAAGCTTCAAATGGAACCATAATGAAAGCCCACAGAGATGAGGCTCCTATAGAAGAAGCTCCTGAACGCATCAAACTGGGCTTTTTTCTGCAGGATGTGGTTGATGCTTGATGCCTGTTTGTTTGTTTTTTTTTCCGATGTCAAAACCCAGAGTGACCCACAGGACGCTGTATTTCATTACTGACACACACGTTGAGGACGGAGGGGGATCGATACGGATCAATATGACTCTAGTGTAATATCGGTAATACAGCCATCAGCGGAGATTAGAGCCGGAATATGAACATTCTAAAACGCTCTATTTTACCAACAAGTGTTTGAAAACAGCTGCCATCGGTGCTAACACCCATCCACCATCGAATATGTGGGTTTTTAATGAGTGCACAAGTGCTTGATGCGGGAATTGGAGAAAAAAGTCCAGATAATTCCGCTTTTTCTGGTGCGTAAAGCGTTTCCTACAGAGCAGAGCAGTGACACCAGAGCTTCTATACACAGGTTAAAAATATTATAGAAGCTTTTAAAGAACAGCTTGAGACTGTGTTGGAAAAACCCAGGGTGTGGAGGAAGAAGAAGTTCCTACCTGGACCGAGTGTGATCCGCGCGGTTCCCCGGCTTTGAGCGCTCCAGCCCGGCTACAGGCTCCGCTCCTCCTCGGTCCCCTCAGACTGAGCCGGTTCTCCAGAAAAAAAAGAGAAAATTAAGGATCCACAAGGCAGAAAAAATGAAATTCAAACAATCCAGAAAAGGCGCTGCAGGGTTAATAAATCCTCCAATTCCTCTCACAATTTCTGTCCACTTTTCCCTGTCGTGACCGGCGCTGCTGCGCGTCAACGCCGCGTCCTGCCTCCGCTCTCTTCCCCTTCTCCCTCTCGCTCTCTCTCTCTCTCTCTCTCTCTCCCTCTCTCTCTTTCTTTCTCTCCCCCCTCTCTCTCTCTCCGGGGAGACGAAGCCCAAACCAAAGGAGGAGGAAGGAGGAAGAGGAGGGTGTGGAGACCTGTTCGGACCGGGGGTCAGTGCGCAGTCAGAGCGGCAGAAGCGGTAGTAGCATCCTCCTCTGATTAACGCGCTATGGACGGGGTTGGAGATGGACGGTGGAGAACGAATGGTAGACACGGGACCGGGATGAAACGGGAGGGGAGGAAAAACACAAAAAAAGAAAATCACCCAAGCAAAATAAAAATAAAAAAAAAGAAGAAGAACGTCCGGCAGTGGAGTTCCGGTAGTCCGGTAGTTTCTAGGCGGACGCGCGGTCACCTCTCTGCCGCCTCAAAAACTCTGTCCGTCCGCGTCTCCAGGTTGGTCCGGAACGGCACGGCACGGAGCAGGTCCGTGTTCACTGTGTGTGATGAGAAAGTAGAGTGAATCCAAACGGCTGCGCGAGCGCTACCCTCCCTCCCTCCCTCCCTCCCTCCCTCCCTCCCTCCTTCTCTCTCTCCCTGGTCTCTACTAAGCTCTCCCTCCCTCCCCCTCCTCCCCCCTACACTGTCTCTACTCTCCGCTGTGGGTGTGGGAGCGACAACTCTGACTGGATTTCCCAACATTTTCTGTCATTTAGTTAAACATAAACCACGGTGTGTGTGTGTGTGTGTGTGTGTGTGTGTGTGTGTGTGTGTGTGTGTGTGTGTGTGTGTGTGTGAGAGAGAGAGAGAGAGAGATTTTGCAGCCTTTTAAAAATCAGTTTTTACATTTCATTAGACATTTATCTTTATTCTGGCAGTTTTTTGTCTATTTGTTTTTATTCGTTTTCGTAATTTTCTTCATTTCTTTTATTAATTATTATTATTATTATTTAATTTATTTTATCATGTCAGATCCACAGGTCTGACTTTGCATCAGCTTCACATGTGCGTAAGAGCGCAGAAAAAAAGTACTGTAGCACACCGCCTGTGCGCGTGCATATATATATATATATATATGTGTGTGTGTGTGTGTGTGTGTGTGTGTGTGTGTGTGTGTGTGTGTGTGTGTGCTGGTGCGCGTTCGTGTGTCACATTAAACCTGTTCCATCCTCAGTTCTTTCCTTCCATTCACTACTGAAGTCTTTCACTCCTGTTTCTTCCTCTCTCTCTCTCTCTCTCTCTCTCTCTCTCTCTCTCTCTCTCATCCACATAAGGATCATTTCTCTCGCGCTCTGAGCGACACCTACAGGCGGAAAAAGGAAGGAAAGTAACGGACAGAGGATGAGAGAGAGGAGGTGGGTCTTACAGGACATTTATTCACATATACAGTACAATAATCTCATATGCGATGCATTGTGGGATATAGAGTACAGTTGACAGTTGTAAAATTACAGTCAGACTATGACTGTAAATTTGACCAAATGCTAAAACATTTAACAATAGGAAATGTGTGTGACAATAGAAACATCTGGTTCCTATTGTCACATGATTCATCTGAGACATGACTGCATTAGTTTATATGTTAAAATATAACTGAAACACATGTTAAAATATAAGTGAAACACATGTTAAAATATAAGTGAAACATATGTTAAAGATGTTAAATTAAAGCTGTAAGCAGCATTTGTTGGGACTTCACACTCCACCTGTGTTCTGCCTCCACCACCTCCACTTGTAAAAAAAAAAAAAAAAAAAAAAAAAAAATCTGAATAAAAATTTTTGGGAATTTTTACTAAGGCTTTTATTTTGAAAATCATACTCTGTGTGTCAGTGTAAAAGAAATGGAGAGAGATGATATGTTTTAATCAGTTACACAACTTCATGTATTTACAAGGCCACATTTTTAGGTTTTACTGGGGACCTTTATTCATATTTAACCCTTGTGGGGACCTTAATTTTGGTCCCCAGAGTGTAAACAGTCACACCATCAATGTCCCCATAAAGATCGGAATACAAACACACACACACACACACACACAGCAGATGTAAGGATGTCATTTTTACATTTTTCATCAGACTTGACGTTCATTCCAGATGTGGTGAGTTTTCGTGCAGGTTTTTTAATTCAGTTTAAAAGCTTCGAGAGAAACAGAAGAAGAAGAAAAAAGAAAACATTTACAACAGAGACTAGGACCACTGGGTGGAGTCCACCCTGTACAGACTAAAATGAATGAATGAATTCATTTATTTATTTAACTTATTTCTTAAATATTTTTTTCATAATTAATTGAAATTAATCCAACGTTCCATGTGATTAATCAGATTTTACATTTTAATCATTGTTTGCTTTGTTTTTATTGTATTTTAGAAAAATGTTTGAAGGTTTTGGATTTCTTTTTTTTTTTTTAATCATTTTTTGTTTGAATTTTTTCGTGTGTTAACTTGTGTGTGAAGTATTTTGATCATAATTAATTGTTATTTAATTTTATTACTTAAATCTTTTTTTTTCATAATTAATGGAAATGAATCCAAAGTAACTGCGATTAATCTGATTGAAACTTTACTCATTTGAAATCCCTCGTATCATTTTTTTCCAGTTCAGTTTAACTCAGGGATGTTTTTTATTTTTCAGAGTTTGAACTTTAAACATTTGCTTCTGTCTCAGAAACATCTTCAGCTGCTGCAGAACCAGACTGATACCAAAACTCCTTCCATTAAAACACAGAAACACCTCCATAAAAGCAGCCGCTCCTTCCCCTGGGAGCGTTTAAATCTGAAAACACCCATAAAGACCATAAGTGCTTTTCACAGACTTCATTTCTTTAGATTCTTCTGTCGTGAAGCCGTTGGACCATGAGTTCATTCACCACCAAACGTTTAAAGCAGAGGGTCACATCACTTTAGTTCAGTCTGATTTAAGTCAAACCAGTAAAATGAAAACATAATAACCTAGAAATAATGACAACTACACATTTTTATCATTGTTTTAGTGCAAAAAAACCCCTTTAAATTATGAAAATACGTTTAGAAATGATCCAAATGCAAAAAAAGAGTTAGATTTCATCAGTAAATTAAGTAGAATTTTAACAATATTCTCTATCAGTGCATTTTTTAGTGAACTTTTACTACATTTTACTCCATTTTTTTGTGCATTTTAGTGAATTTTTCCTACATTTTACTCTATATTTACTATATTTTAGTGCAGGACTCTGATTTAATCTCCAATGGGTCGGACAGGTCAGTGTAGGAAGAATAATAAATAAATAAATAAATAAATATAAACCCTTCCTTCATTTAAAAAAGTACAAAACTGAACTTTAGATTAAAAAAAAAAACTAAACTACAAATCCCAGAGAGCTTTGGTGCAGGAACAGCCAATCAGAGAAGAGAAAAGTGGACTAATCCAAAGGGTCCGATGGGGGCGAGGGTGAGGGGGTGAGGGCGTGAGGGGGGGTAAATGGAAGGAAGCTGATAACAATATTATTCATTAAAGTCAATTATTAATTAAAGGAAAAGAATGAAAAGTGAAAATGAAAACATTCGAGACAAATGAGAATGATTTGTAATTTCAGCACAAATGAAGGTTTCCCCCAGACACCCCACCCCCCCACCCCCCCAGACCCACCGGAGTCTCTACTGCACGCGCTCAAACTTTCCACTGCAGTCACTTCAGAGCCACCAGGCCAAAAGTATGTGGACGGCTGGAGAACGGGAGCAAGTGTGAAAATGAAAATGAAACTAAAATAAACATTTTTTTTTTGTGTTTTTTGATGCATTTTCCAGAAAAACCAGAGTGAGGACGCAGACAAATGTTTTCAGGTGGTTTTTAAATATGCAGCGAGAAATTTTAAAAGGAAACTAAACAGCGTTCCCAAACTAAAAACATATGAGCAGTTCAGGGACATGAAAAAAAACAAAAAACCACATAAGCGATGTCCCCACAAGACGCAAGTGAATAAAGTACAAGCAAAACTACAAATGTTATTATATATATATATATATATATATATATATATATATATGTATACACACACACAGAAGGCTGTCAAAATTAATCCCTCATTTCAAATTTTTTCCTTGTATATTAATATTTTTCCTGATATTTCAATTTTTTCCCAATATATTTAATATTTTTCTTCATATATTTCACATTTTTCCCCATCATATGATTAATATTTTTCCTGTTTGACATTTTAAAAATATATTTAAATTTTTTTAAATATATTTGACATTTTTCATCAAATAGTTAAAAATTTTCCTTCATTTAAATTTTTTTCCCTCATATTTTAAATTTTTTCCCCCAATATTTCACTTTCTCTACTCATATATTTCCACATCTTTCCTCCAGACTTCGTGCTGTCGTAACATTTTCAATCTTCACCCTGGATTCGACAGAAGACGAAAAACAAACAAAACTGAAGCTCGATACTAAACGTTAGCGTTTCTGCTGCTGGAGGTCTGTGCGACAGTGAACAGCAGGAGGTCAAAGGTCAGCGAGCAGGAGGTGGGGAATCCAATGCTTCCATTCATCCCCATGAACAGAACATAATGTCTGTACCCGTCACTAACAAGCTAAATTAATTAGACGCAGACAGTATAGTGTATTGATACGATCAGATGAAACATTATTGATCCATGAGGAAGAAAATATCGATATGATGGAAGAAAGAAAATAAAACAGATGAAAACAGGAAGTGAATTTAAACAAGAAGAAGAAAAGGAGCAAAGAAATGATGAAATAATTACAGGGAAAGACACAAAGTACAAACACACACACACACACACATACACACACACACACACACACACACACATACACACACAAACACACACACACACACACACACACACACACACACACACACACACACACATACACACACAAACACACACACACTGAAAACAACACACATAGAATATGTATTATACATAGTTCATCCTTTCATTCATTATCTGAACCCGCTTTATCCTCACTAGGGTCGCAGGGGTCACTGGGGGCCTAATCCAGCTACAATGGGCGAAGGCGGGGTACACATTACATTATATATAGTATATATAGTATATGCATTATATACTATAGTATATATAATAGGAGTGTCTCTCTTAGGATGTGACGTCCTGATTCAACTCTTCTACTTAAGTAAAAGTAAAAAAGTACAACTTCTCAATTGTAATAAAGTAAAAAGTAAAAACCAACACAAAACAGGAAGTGGACGCCATGGTTTTCTTCCAGTAAACATCCAAACGTTAAGCGGCCGTTCTGTCCAATCAGAACCCTGTGTACCTCCAGCCCTGAAAGACCAATTAGCTAGAGCTGAATACATCCGTTTCCATGGAAACCTTTATTCAGAATTAACCTGTCCATGTAAACACGAAGGAAATAGATTTAAGTCTGAGTTATTTTATTCTGAATAAATAACAGTGAATAAAAATGCTGGTGAGTCGTTCTGCTGCCACTTCCTCTTCCTCTTCCTCCTCCTGCGTTAGCGTAGCAGGTCATGCGGCTAACGGGTTAATTAGCTGGATGATGCGCTTGGCACAGGAAATGTCAGACTCACTGGCTGCGGTTTGACTTCCTGGACGGCAGGTGAAAGGTCAACGGCGGCTTTACTGAACCCCTTCACTCTCACCTTTAGCTAAATGTCACCCAGCAGTCATTAGCGCTGCGGCAGCAGGGGACGCCATCTGTGGACGGAGGAGGTCAGAGGTCGTCTCCGTCGCTGAGGCACCCACTGACCCTGACACTCTTCTGGCACCAGTGGGCGGGGGCAGTAGTGGACAGGGGTAGTGGTTGGTAGGGGACAGTAGTGGACAGGGGCAGTAGTGGACAGGGGTAGTAGAGGACAGGGGCAATAATGGACAGGGGCAGGGGTTGGTAGGAGGTAGTAGTGGACAGGGGCAGGGGTTGGTATGGGGCAGTAGTGGACAGGGGCAGGGGTTGGTAGGGGACAGTAGTGGACAGGGGCAGGGGTTGGTAGGGGACAGTAGTGGACAGGGGCAGGGGTTGGTAGGGGACAGTAGTGGACAGGGGCAGAGGTTGGTAGGGGACAGTAGTGGACAGGGGCAGGGGTTGGTAGGGGGCAGTAGTGGACAGGGGCAGGGGTTGGTAGGGGACAGTAGTGGACGGGGGCAGGGG
Organism: Siphamia tubifer; assembly: GCA_020466265.1. Lineage (NCBI taxonomy): Eukaryota > Metazoa > Chordata > Actinopteri > Kurtiformes > Apogonidae > Siphamia > Siphamia tubifer. Next base: position 5,196,759 of record CM035792.1, on the reverse strand, counting down.
TTGGTATGGGACAGTAGTGGACAGGGGCAGAAGTTGGTAGGGGGCAGTAGTGGACAGGGGCAGGGGTTGGTAGGGGAAAGTAGTGGACAAGGGCAGTAGTGGACAGGGGCAGGGGTTGGTAGGGGCAGAGGTTGGTAGGGGACAGTAGTGGACAGGGGCAGGGGTTGGTAGGGGCAGAGGTTGGTAGGGGGCAGCAGTGGAATTCGTTGAAGTAGTTGGTCATTCAAAATGACAAGCCGCTGGTTTGTCCAATCAGGGCGAATTATTTTGATTGACAAGCCCACCTTAACAAAGAGAAGCTAATGGTACTTTCCCAGATGTAAGGTGTGAGCAGCCATGCGGAGCATCCATACATGTGGTGTGAGACAGGTTAATCAATTTGATCCATATGAGACAGACGAGCAGAGTGTTGAAGTGGAGGAAGAACAGATAAACTATGCAGACATTGACCGGGATTGGACGGCTGCAAAACACAGAATGGTAGGAATACCCGTAGCCTATAAACTTAGAAACTCCCACAGATTTACTTATGAGTCTTATTCAGTAGAGTCAGGATTTTCCATTATCTATTTCACAGCATCTTTTCTGAAACTAAAAACAGCTGATTGAGGCCCGGTCCACTGTACTGTGGACCAGTACCACTGAAATACTGAATATTAACACTAACACACTCATGCTGCTGCCTCACCGACAGAAGGACCCCGGTTCGAATCCCACACCAGACCTTTCTGTGTGGAGTTTACATGTTCTCCTCATGTCTGCGTAGGTTCTCTGGCTCCTCCCACCATCCAAACACATGCACTGATAGGTTAACTAGTTAACTGGTTAACTGGTTAGTTTAAATCACCCATAGGTGTGAATGTGACAGTGATTGTTTGTTTATATATGTTCAGCCCTGAGATGAACTGGAGACTCATACAGGGTGACCTCTGACCCCGCCTTCACCTGCTGGAGCTGGATTAAGCCCCCAGTGACCCCCATGACCCTAGTGATGATAAAGCGGGTTCAGATGACGAGACACTAATACTTCAATACTTCACCTCCACATTTCAAATTATGAAGACAATTTCAGATTACCCCCGGGGGCAGCCTGAGACCGTCCATGTTCCCACAGGGGCAAAACAGAACAGTCTTCCTCTGCTGATGTCACAGGTCAAAGTGCAGAGTCCTGGAAATAAGTAGGTCACATTTGTAGGTGGCCAATGTGAATGGTTTGTGTATTTAATATCATTACATTTGCGTTGTTGTCATGTATGTGTGAATAGACTTTAGATGTGACGAGTTTTTAAAATATGTGTAGTGACACTTTAAATGTTTGGTGTATTTATATAAATCTGTTATGATCTGTCCGTTATAATGTTCGTGTGTAAATGATAAAAACTGATAAAAACTGAGGCAGATTTTTGTTAAACTAAACTTCAAATGTTCCATTTGCTTCACTTCCTGCATCGTTGGTTTAGTCTGAGGCTCATTTTTATTTATGTTAATCTGCTTGTTCTGTGGTTTTTCCCCCTGTGATTGTAGGAGATGAACTGCTGCTGCTTATGAGTTATTAATATTATCCCACAACTTCATTCATTCCCTCTCATGTTCATTCATGTTCCAGGGTTCTGTCAGAAAAATACCCTATGGCTGCTCTGATGGCTGTTACTGGGGTTACTGGAGGTCATGTGTGTGTGTGTGTGTGTGTGTGTGTGTGTGTGGTAAAAACAGTAATGGTAAAAATAAAATTAATAAATAAATAATACAAAGGGCAGCGCGGTGGTGCATTGGTTAGCACTGGTGCCTAAAAGACAGAAGGTCCCTGGTTTGATTCCAGACTTTTCTGTGTAGAGTTTACCTGCGTAGGTAGGTCTATGGGTGTTATCTCATCTGAGGTCAGAAGGTCAGACGAAGTGAATGAAAAAAAACACCTGATTTTATCTGGTCTGGATTCTGAGATATCACCACTGATGATGTCACCACTGAACTTTGACCTTTATAGGTAAAAATGTAATGGTGCTGCTACTACTACTACTACTGCTACTACTACTACTACTACTACTACTACTGCTACTACTACTACTACTACTACTACTGCTACTACTACTACTACTACTACTACTGCTACTACTACTACTACTACTACTACTACTGCTACTACTACTACTACTACTACTACTGCTACTACTACTACTGCTACTACTACTACTACTACTACTACTGCTACTACTGCTACTACTACTACTACTGCTACTACTACTACTACTACTACTACTACTGCTACTACTACTACTACTACTACTGCTACTACTACTACTGCTACTACTACTACTGCTACTACTACTACTGCTACTACTACTACTACTACTACTGCTACTACTACTACTACTACTACTACTACTACTGCTACTACTGCTACTACTACTACTACTACTACTGCTACTACTACTACTACTACTACTACTACTGCTGCTACTACTACTACTACTGCTACTACTACTACTACTACTGCTACTACTACTACTACTACTACTACTACTACTGCTACTACTGCTACTACTGCTACTACTACTACTACTACTACTACTGCTACTACTACTACTACTACTACTACTGCTACTACTACTACTACTACTGCTACTACTACTACTACTGCTACTACTGCTACTACTACTACTACTACTACTACTACTGCTACTACTACTACTACTACTGCTACTACTGCTACTACTACTACTACTGCTACTACTACTACTACTACTGCTACTACTACTACTACTGCTACTACTACTACTACTACTACTACTACTACTGCTACTACTACTACTACTACTACTACTGCTACTACTGCTACTACTACTACTACTGCTACTACTACTACTACTACTACTACTGCTACTACTGCTACTACTACTACTACTACTGCTACTACTACTACTACTACTGCTACTACTGCTACTGCTACTACTACTACTACTGCTACTACTACTACTACTACTACTACTGCTACTACTACTACTACTACTACTACTACTGCTACTACTACTACTACTACTACTGCTACTACTACTGCTACTACTACTACTACTACTACTGCTACTACTACTACTACTGCTACTACTACTACTACTACTGCTACTACTACTACTACTACTACTACTACTACTACTACTACTACTGCTACTACTGCTACTACTACTACTACTACTACTGCTACTACTACTACTACTACTACTACTGCTACTACTACTACTACTACTGCTACTACTACTACTACTGCTACTACTGCTACTACTACTACTACTACTACTACTACTGCTACTACTACTACTACTACTACTACTGCTACTACTGCTACTACTACTACTACTGCTACTACTACTACTACTACTGCTACTACTACTACTACTGCTACTACTACTACTACTACTACTGCTACTACTACTACTACTACTACTACTACTACTACTACTGCTACTACTGCTACTACTACTACTACTACTACTACTACTACTGCTACTACTACTACTACTACTAATAATAATAATAATAGGGTTAGGGTTAGTAATAATAATAATAATAAATAACATAAAAAAGATGTCTTCCCCTCCTCTGTCTATGTTTGCTTGGCTCCGCCCCCTCCCATAACTATATTAATTCATATTCATTCATATAAATCCAATCTAATAGCAAATAAAAATAAGTAATAATACTAGTGAATTAAAGTATTAACATAATAATATTAGTAGTCGTAGTATATATTTCTGTGCTGTTGTTTTTGTTTTGTTTACAAAGACATTATTACCATGAAATGACGTCAACATTACCATACAAATAAGACTTTTTAGTGATCAATAATGTTAAGTGTTACCAAAGTGTTTGTTGACACAGTTAATGAGTGAATGTGATGAAAGCTTGTGTGTTGTTTGATAAAGTGTAGGAGTTTGTTTTCATCTCCAGTGGGTCCAGATCTTCTACGGTTTCAGTTTTACTTTTGTGTGTTTGACTTCAGAAAAAAGAGAAAACATGAGGAAATATTAGAGGAAACTTATGGTGAATGCAGAGCTGGTACAAATACTGAAGTACAAGTACAAATACTGGTGTGAAATAATACTCTGGTCAAAGTACAAGTACTGATTCAACTCCTTTACTGAAGTAAAAAAGTACAATTTGTCAGAAAAGATCGAGAAGAATCTAAAAATAAAGCCTTTAAAAGTGAGTTAATGTTGAGAGAATGTGTTTGATCAGGTCACAGTTACTCAGTTTAGTGGAAATGGACAGAAAATGGATGAGAAATGGATGAGAAAAGGTCACAATTGAGATAAAAAGTCATAAATATGAGATAAAAATGCATAAATATCACAGGAAAAGTCACACATATGAGGAAAAAGAGAAATATGAGATGAAAAACAATAATTATGATAGAGTCATACACATGAGATAAAAAAGGCATAATTATGCAATAAAAAGTTAAATATGTGATCAAAAATACTGGATTATGGGATAAAAAAATCATAAATATGGGGAAAAAGACATATGAGATTAAAAATAATTATGAAAGTCATAAATATGAGGAAAATTTGTCATAAATATGAGACAAAAAATTCTCAGACGAAAAGTAAAACATGAGGAAAAAAAGCCATAGATATGTGATAAAAAAAAGCAGAATTATGAGATAAAGCCATAAATGTCATTTATGACATAAAAAATATATAATTATAAGATAAAAAAAGATGATTATGAGGTGAAGTCATAAATATCAGAAACAAGTTCTAGATGTGGAATCGTCAAAAGTCGAAATTCTGCGATAAAAGGTTTTCGTCAACAATAACCTTGATCTGATCACATGAAACGCTGTGTTCTACGACAGAATAATGGAATATATTGAAAAGAACAAGTCGACTGTTTGTGTTGAAGGCGTTCATCCGAGCAGAAACAGAAAAGGTTGGAAAGTACAGAATGTTTTCTGAGGTCAAAGGTCAGACGCCTCAGGTGTGAACAGACCTTTAGCTTCAGTTCAGTCCAATGTTGATGTGAGAAAAGTTCAGCTGCAAAGTTAAACGTCACAACAAAGAAAGAAAAGGAACATGAAGAACTGAGAACCTGATGGAGAGTTAGAGACCAAAAGTCTGAAATGGGTAGAACCGGTTAAATATGAGGTAGAACCGGTTAAATATGAGGTAGAACCGGTTAAATATGAGGTAGAACCGGTTAAATATGAGGTAGAACCGGTTAAATATGAGGTAGAACCGGTTAAATATGAGGTAGAACCGGTTAAATATGAGGTAGAACCGGTTAAATATGAGGTAGAACCGGTTAAATATGAGGTAGAACCGGTTAAATATGAGGTAGAACTGGTCAAATATGAGGTAGAACCAGTTAAATATGAGGTAGAACCTGTTAAATATGAGGTAGAACCGGTTAAATATGAGGTAGAACTGGTCAAATATGAGGTAGAACCTGTTAAATATGAGGTAGAACTGGTCAAATATGAGGTAGAACCTGTTAAATATGAGGTAGAACCGGTTAAATATGAGGTAGAACCGGTTAAATATGAGGTAGAACCTGTTAAATATGAGGTAGAACCAGTTAAATATGAGGTAGAACCTGTTAAATATGAGGTAGAACCGGTTAAATATGAGGTAGAACCGGTTAAATATGAGGTAGAACCTGTTAAATATGAGGTAGAACCGGTTAAATATGAGGTAGAACTGGTCAAATATGAGGTAGAACCTGTTAAATATGAGGTAGAACCTGTTAAATATGAGGTAGAACCTGTTAAATATGAGGTAGAACCTGTTAAATATGAGGTAGAACCAGAACAGTGCTATCTCTATTCATTCCATGTATGGGTCTAGTGGTGCTTCATAGTCAGGGGAGGCGGGGCTAAAAGGTTGTCTTTCAAATCCTCTGTATGCAATAGGACGGTACTACAACCAATCAGTGTAATCTTTAGGATGATGTAGTTAGAGCGGAGAGACATAGGAATGACTAAACAAAATGGTGGATTATGGAGCTGAACGACTGTTGTCGCTTCTGTAAAAATAATTTAAAGATTGTTGAAGTTTTCTCACATTCTTCACTCATCTTTGATAAAAGGAAATCTACACCTGTTGTTGTTCTTCTTCTGTGGTTGTTTCTCTACCAATCGTTGTAGCATCACTTTCTTAAACCCGCCTTCTGACTCTATACTTCACAGTGATTGGTCGACCAGTTTCAGGGAAATCTATCCAAAAGTTACATACTAGTACGATAGAACATTAGATTTACTGAAGCTAGCGCGGCTAGGCTACGTAAAGGTTGATGTATATTTTGTATATTTTCTTGGGATGACATGTTAATAATGTTGTGTTTTATTGTATGAGCTTTAAGTGTAGTATGAAAAACAGCTTTAATTTGACACCTGTTTACTTAGATCTAAAGTCATTGGCCAAAACGTCACATGACGGACGGAAAATGAGTCATATTTGGCTTTTTGCTTTGGAGGGAAAACCTTCAACCTTTATGTGACGATGCTTCTGACATTATGGATAAAATTACTATAATTTATTAACTTTTCAGACCAAAGAGCATGAGAAACACTGACGGTTCATATGAGAACAGGTCTAATGTCCCCTGTCTGCTCAACATCTGTTACCATGGCGACCACTGGAAACACTGCCAATCAAACACAAAACGCACAATCGCACACACACACACACACACACACACGTACAACGGACAGTGTGTGTGTGCTTGTATTCCCATCTTAATGGGGACATTGATATGTTTACAGTCACACCATAGGGACCACAACTCAGGTCCCCATGAGGGTTAAATGTTAATGTATGTCCCCACTAGTGAAATGTATGTCCCCTTTAAATATATATATATATATATATATATATATATATATATATATATATATATATATATATATACAGTATATATATATGAAATGCAAAGGATAGATAGATAGATAGATAGATAGATAGATAGATAGATAGATAGATAGATAGATAGATAGATAGATAGATAGATAGATAGATAGAAAGACAGACATCAAACGCAGTACAAGTAATGCAGTATTCAACATTAGTATTCTATATTCGAATAATCAAATATTTGAAAATCATGTCCCATCCTAGTCCCCACGAGGGTTAAATATAAATGTAGTAAAATATAATTCTGTGTGAAATATGCAGATGATGTGGCTCTTTAAATACATTACATTTTTTTATCGGTTTTTTTTTTGGTTTGTCTGGAAGTCCCCATAAATCACGGGAGAAAAGGGTATTTTTAAACTTTTCTATTTTTATTTTTACATTTTAGTAAATTGTATTATTATTTTATTTTGTATTTATCTTTTATAATTTCTCTCTCTCTCTCTCTCTCTCTCTCTATATATATATATATATATATATATATATATATATATATATATATATACAGTATATAATATGTAGTATTATAAACCTCATGAGACATGGAAACGTGTGTGTGTGTGTGTGTGTGTGTGCGTCATTCTTCATTAATGCATCAAAACATGTTGTGAGGTTTCAATTCCATCAGTGGTGTTTGTGCTTTGGTCGTCATGGTAACAGTGAGGTCAGTCACCAATATAGACCCGATTACCATTAATTACATTTAACAGAAGACAAGTGGATCCTTTAAAATGTTCTGTTCATTTCAATCTGTACATCATACACACACACACACACATACACATACACACACACATGCACACACACACACACACACACACACACACACACATACACACACACATGCACACACACACACACATACACACACACATGCACACACACACACACATACACACACACATGCACACACACACACACACATACACACACACATGCACACACACACACACACATACACACACACATGCACACACACACACACACACATATACACTAACAGTATGGTTGTCAGGTTGAGTGGCAGGTCTTCTCGAGGTGGATTGTGGCGTCAGCTGACACCGAGGCGAGCTGACAGTGTGTGTGTGTGTGTGCATGTGTGTGTGTATGTGTGTGTGTGTGTGTGTGTGTGTGTATCTCCAGGTGTGGTCTTGTCAGCTGCTGTCATGCGAGTGTGTAGTGACAGCGTGACACTGATGTGCTGTGTGTCTTACATCATTCTGCTGACTCTGTTCTTTCACTGCACACACTCACACTAATACAACTGTCTGTAAAAACACCCAGAATCCTTCTGCTCACTTTATATTATAAAAACTAACTTTACTATATAAGACTTTAATGTTTGTTTGTAATGTTTCTAATCATTGAGGCATGAAATGTATTCATTTAATTTAAATATATATAATTATATTATTATTATTATTATTATTATTATTATTATTCTGCATTTACTTTCACTTTCTTCATGAAAACATGTGTTTTCTGTTGCGTCACTTAAAGTTTTTTTGTCATTTTTATTCATTTTATATGATATTTTTGGTAATTTTTATTCATTTTACTGAACATTTTGGCCATCTATGTTCATTTTACTGAATATTTTGTTAATTTTTATTAATTTTATTTAATATTTTTGTTCATGTAATGAATATTTTTGTTCATTTTAAACACCACCAGCTTTTTAACAACTTTTCCATTGAATCATCTTAAAATTATTATTATTATTAGTATACATTTACTTTCACTTCCTTCATTAGAATGTGTGTTTTTCTTTTGCTAATTTTTATTGCCTTTATTGAATATTTTGGTCATTTTTATTAATTTACTGAATATTTTTGATCATTTTATTGAATATTTTGTTCATTTCTCTTCATTTTCAACACCATCAGTTCTTTAACAACTGTTCTATTGAATCATGCTAAAATTTTACATCAGATTTAATCTGAGTTAATTTTGACAGAAACTAAAACTATTAAAATATTTTCCACTGGAGTTGAACTCCATCAGTGTGAATAAACTGCGTCTGAATCAAAGCCTTTGTTTAATGTCTTAGTGCCTTTAAACATAGCATTTCCTATCCTTTTGTGCTGCCTTGAACGCCTCATGAGCCCCATCTGGACGCCGTGCGCTGAGGGGCATGATGGGAGATGGAGGCTCTGCTGCCTGCGGCCATATTAGTTCCCAGGTCTGTAGTACGATTCCCAGCGGCGCTCATTACAGAGCCGCCACTCACAACACACACCTGCCGGCAGCCAATGAGCCGCTGCCCTGCTACCCACACAGGTCCCGCCCACACGCTAACGCACTCGCTAGTGGAGCTCAAACACTGAGCGCTGAGAGGCAGGTTTGTTTTAATTTTTTTTTATTTATTGATTTTTAATTTATTGATTTTGATTTATTTTTGATTATTTATTCTTCGTTCTTTATTTATTTTTGATTTGATTTATTTTTCATTTAAGTTTTGTAATTTTATTTTTCATCTCTTTTTCTTCATTAATTAATGTATTTACTTATTTTTTCTTTTTTTAATATCAATTGATACTTTTTTAAAAATTAATTTGGATTAATCTGAGTTAATTTTGACAGATTCAACATATATATTGTCTGTCAAAATTAACTTAGATTAAATCATCATCATCATTTTAACACAATTCAATGGAACAGTTATTTACAGTTGTTTTATTGAAACTTTTAAAGTTGCTGAATTTTATATGTATTCATATTTTTTTTTTTGCATGTTTGGAATATTTTCTCATGTGTTTTTTCTGTATTTTAGAAGAACTTTTCAACACATTTTATCATATTTTTTCTGTATTTTAGATACATTTTTGAACATCTTTTGAATTTTTTATAGCTTTTTTTGTCAGTATTTTGTGTGTTTGTGTGAATTTTATTGGATTTTAACACGTTTTATATATTTTATAACTGGATCCTCTTGTGAAATTCAAATTGAAAGCAAATTTTTTCCCCCTTTTTTGTCCCGTTTTCCCGACAGGAACAATAATTGCATCATATTAAACATACTAAACATTCTTCACACCTTTACACATTCATTTCACCAGTTTCTAAAGATGTATTTTTCTTCCCTCCACATTTCTTTATAAACCAATAAATGAAGTGAAAGTGAAAGTGTGTGTTTTTTCCCTGCGGCAGAACTCGACCTCAGTCTCTGCAGGTCATTCAGCTTCTGCTTCTCATTATTTTACTTCATATATTTAACGCTTCGGTGTCAGATGTTTGTTTTAAATGCGCTCCCGGTGCCAAATCCTCAGGTCAACATATGTAAAACTCATCTGCGTCAGACTCAGCGGCGCTCTCTGACTCATCTCTGATGCTTTTCTAGATTTTCCCCTCGAATATCAAACATCAAACAGACGGATTTTATTTCAACATTTATTTACTTTTCAAGACAAATACAAACAAGATCATCTGATGATCAAAAGACTCAACTCTGTGTTAATGTTTCAGACAAAGCAGAAGTTTAGGAAAAAAAACTATTACAGTAAAAATACATAAAAAAAACCTCAATGTATAATATATGAGTTCTGTCAAAGTTCATACTTTACCTGAGATTAATCTGGTTAAAATGTCCATTACATTTTAATTAATTTAAATGTTTAATTTTAATTAATGGACTATAGGTACGTAGGTTTCTGTCACACAAAATGTAAAAATCGCTATAAAAAACTGGTAATAGAAACACCTGAATTTCTAAAAAAAACACACTCAAATATCGAGAAAAAGTTTTCACGCTTTCATGAGGTGGTTTTTCAGATGTTTCGATATTCTAATATGTCATAAAAGTGCAATGGAGACACTTTTTCCCCAATTATATGTCACAGGATGTGACTTTCACTAACAAGAGAATTAGCCGATTCATTCATGCTAATGCTATTACATGCTAATTCGCGGCAGAGTCCTGCATGGTTCTGATTTTGACATGCCGCAACCGCCCGTACCCGTCATGTTCAAATCCGTATCCGACCCGTTTTCCGACGAAAAATAAAAAATAAAAAATCCGCACCTGAACCGACCTGCTATATATGAACCCGATATCCGACCCGAACCCGGAAGAAAATGTCAGATAGCCAAACTTAAATACAAACATTTATTGCCACGAATATACTGAACAGTGACATAGCCAAGGCAGAGCCAAATAAAAATGTTGTTAAACAGTAGTAGACAAATAATAAACTCAAAAAATAGTTTTATCCATGAGCTCAAACACACACACACACACACACACACACACACACACACACACATGCTTGAAAAACGCATCAAGAAGGTCAAACTAAAGAACAGTTTTAGCCTATGAACTGCAAATTAGACCCGCGATCACCCACGTCCGACCCGAACCGAACCCGTATCTGACACAGCACAACATTTTTAACCTGTTTCGTGAAAATCTGCGGGTCACCCACGGGTACCCGAACCCGTGCAGGACTCTGATTCGCGGGTGTCATTTAAACACATCTAAAGCATATTTACACTGAATATTTCAGTCTGACAATGTTTGACATATTAATGTCTTTAAAGAGTTCACCAGGGAAGAATTAGCCGATTCATTCATGCTAATGCTATCGGGCTGATGGCTAATCTGAAGCTCCTAAAGTGACAGCGGTGAAATCTCATGGGATAATATTTCGTCAGAGTTACGACACTCGTGCCTTGAACAACCGTCAATGGAAACATGTTCAAAGTGGAAATATACTTTATTGAAATTGTAGGAATATCGCTATTGTTTTGAGAAAAACTGTAATGGAAACGCAGCTTATGATGACGTTGCGATTTTAGCTGGAGGGCAGGAAGTAACCATGGAGACTGTTGCTATGGAGGAAACCATTGAAGAGAGTGTTTATTGTACAGATTTAATCCAGTGTTGAAACAGATACAGTTGGTTCAAAATGTACTGGATGTGACCTGTATCTGATGAAAGGTAATGAGTTTGATACAACCAAAGAAGTACAAGTACTTCCTTTACTGTACTTAAGTACAGTTTTTAGGTATCAGTACTTTACTTGAGTATTTATTTTTCTGGCAACTTTTTACTTTTACTCTTTACATTTACATAAATATTTGTACTTTTACTCCTTACATTTACATAAATATTTGTACTTTATACTCTTTACATTTACATAAATATTTGTACTTTTACTCCTTACATTTACATAAATATTTGTACTTTATACTCTTTACATTTACATAAATATTTGTACTTTATACTCTTTACATTTACATAAATATTTGTACTTTATACTCTTACATTTACATAAATATTTGTACTTTATACTTTTTACATTTATATAAATATTTGTACTTTATACTTTTTACATTTATATAAATATTTGTACTTTATACTTTTTACATTTATATAAATATCTGTATATTATATACTATATACTACTTATACATATTACAACAGTGTATATTAATATTTAATAACAACCTCAATATAGATGTTTTCTGTGTATTTTAGAAGTGTTTTTGCATATCTTTGGAATATTTTATCATATTTTGAGTTGTTTTTTTCTGCATTTCAGAATAGTTTTTGCATTTTTAAAAAAATATTTCATCATATTTTTGCTATTTTTTCTGTATTTTAGAAGAGTTGTTGCATATATTTCAAATTGGAACCATGTGACGGCACTAGTTTGTGAAAAACAGGAGTAGAAGTGGATGAAAACAAAAGAGCGAGGGCAGGGTTTGTAATCTAACATCAACTATGTAGGTTAAGGAGCACATTAGTGTAAATACGGTAATAATAATAATAATCCAAACACCAGTATTTACGGCTTTAATGTGGCGCCGTAATCCCACATAGAACAGATGTTTGTGTCCACACGCTTTTAGCAGCTGAATTTAATCTGGGATCAGTGAAAAAGAAGCAGAAGAAACAAACACAAGCGTATGAACACATTTAACTGAACAAACATTAACGCTTTTCTCTTCAGTTTTCATTCAAATTCTGTTCATTCATTTTGTTTACGTTACTTATTAATTTGAGCTTTTATTATTGGTGTTTGTTCAACTTATTGGTTATTTTATTGTTTTGTTTTTGCTCATGTTAATACATTTTGACTTTTTTACCCTTATTGTTATTATTTTTTTGATTTTTCTCTCATCTTGATTTGAACAAAAAATAAAAGTTTATATTCTTTTTATTTAAATATTTTATTTCACTTCCATTTTGGTTGGTTATTTTACATGTTTAAAAATATTTTTGCCTCTTTACTCACATCATTATTTTGTACATTTTTGTTTAGTTTATGCTTAATTCTATACATACACACACACATATATATATATATATATATATATATATAAAATACAATATATAGTATTATTTTATAGCATTCTTTTTTTGTGCCTGTTTTTGGTACCCGAGGACGCTGCCCTGGGGAACTCCAGTACTGACACAAGGTGGACATATTTATGTCAGAAAACAAAACTGAACTAAAATCCAGGAACAACATGTTCTTCTGCTGCAGGTGAAGAACCACAGAACGTTCAGAACGCACCGAGTCACAACCAACGCACTGAGCATTTTTATAGGAAACAGCTGTGATGGAATGAGGAGTGTGAAGTACACACAAAAGGACACACACACACACACACACACACACACACAGCTGCAGGGCCTTCACACTCACCCTCTGAACTCCTGCAGCTCTGTTCAGTGCGCTGCAGGGAATTACCCACAATGCAACAGTCCACTAGTAAAGGTGGAACTGACACAGGGGAGAAACGCAGCATCCAATTTTATAAGAAGACGCCGATGAGTTTGTCAGAAGTGTATAGAAAAACGCCGATGAGTTCAGCGTTGGAACACCTGTGCTGTACTTTAGCGTTAGCGCTGTTAGCTAACCTTTACCCTGGTTAATGTTTTCTACTGGAGTTTTTATGTTTAATTTTTTTTTCTTAATTTTCTAAACTTTTTTCCTCAGATTTTTATTTTATGTTATGTTTTATATTATTACAATTCAAGGTTGTTGTTTTTTTTTAAGTTAATTGACGTCTTTTTGCTCAGTTCAGATTTTTGTCTTTATTTTCCTTTATTATTTTTTTTTATTAGTAGCAGATTTTTGTTAAAACTCAGTTTGAGAAAAAGTCAAGTTTAGAAGTTTTTTCTCCTGCAACTTTACAAACAGATTAAGTGTGTGTGTGTGTGTGTGTGTGTGTGTGTTCTGTTGTTGTCAAGAACATGTTCTGAAATAAATGAAGCAGAAGCTGGACATCAAACATGGGGGGGCGAGACCTGTGTTGGAGGTTAGCGCTGTAGGCTAACCTTTAGCCTTGCTGTTGTTTTAACAAGCACAGCGGTGCAGTGAGCAGGTGAACACCAGCATTAGTCTGGGTAATGGGTTCAGTGGGATGCCGCAGCGTTTCACCTCTGACCTCTGAGCTGTGGGACCGGGAATGATCAGAAGGAGGCACGGGTTTCAGTAGTGAGGGGGCGGGGTCAATGGGCCACAGCGTATATGTAATTATCAATCCTCCTGTGCAGGGTTAAATCCAACAGCCCCTCCCCTCCCTGGCTTGGCCCCTCCCCCTCCGACCCTCACCACACATGGACCAGCTGGGATCTGCGCTCAGAAGGACATTTAGAACAACCACCAACAAACTGACCTGAATAAACAAGGAAATAAATAAATAAAACACATTTTATTTATGCAGCTTTAGCCTAGTGCTAGCATTATTCTAGTGCTAGCTTAAACCTAATGGTAGCTTTAGCCTAGTGCTAGCATTATTCTAGTGCTAGCTTAAACCTAATGGTAGCTTTAGCCTAGTGCTAGCATTAGCCCAGCGCTAGCAGAATTCTCAACTTCATTTTCTCTACTTATTTTTTTTTAATTTTGGTTAATTTTCTTGTTAATTCCATTCATTTACGTCAGTAATTTAAATGTTTAAAACAGTTTGATTCTTTCACTGTTAAAACTCTTTCTCTTGACTTTCTAAAGTGATGAATGTCAGTTAAATGAAACCCTGTCTTTATTCAGTTTTTACTTGGACCCATCGCTGACGCTCAGGTGGAACCGTCGACAGGTGTGAAGCTGCTTCCACCTGCAGGACTGTGTGGGGACACGCTTTACACCTTCTAAACTCAGACTTCTGCTCCGTGTGTTAATTGGCGGCGCCGCGATCATGAAGAATTCATGCAGCAATAACAGCAGATTACTGCCGTTTAATTAAAGATGCTGCGTCGCCACGGTTACATGCATATTTAAGCATCAACATGACTAAGAGCAGCTGATTAGTGGACCACCCAACATGCAGCGGCTAACAGCTGCATGCTAATGCTAACACATGCACACACACACACACACACACACACACACACACACACACACAGACCCTTTTTTCAATGTTTCATGAGAACCAAGTTTGTAATTATCACATTTGGTAGTGAACATAATCATCTTTTAATAAATTGATTAATTAAATAAATAAAAAAACATTTTAAATAAAAACTTTACCAAAATAATAATAAATAATAATAATAACAACAACAATAATAATAGTATATATAATAATATTATAATAATATATAGTTTATATGAACAAATTATAGTCAAAATATCACTAATCAAACCAAAATTAAAGAAGAACCAACGAAGAATATGAGTGATGGTCACTTATATTATGAGTTCTGTAAAATAAGAACTCCTCAATTAGTTCTGTCAAATGATTCCAGTTTTCAGTGACATTAATAACAGTGAAGTCTTTTAAAAATCCATCAAAACACTTCATATCAGTCGACTGTTCTGTATCAGAGGTTGTTTTGTGCTCAAATTTGAACAGAAAATACAGAGAAAAAACTTAAAAACCTGCAAAAATACACGAAAATTCTAAATCCATATTATATATATATATATATATATAATATGGATTTAGAATTTTCGAATTTAGAATATATATATATATATTTGGTCTTTTTTCCTGTATTTTATAAGACTTTTTTTGAATATGTTTTAAATTTCTCAACACTTTTTTGTGTTTATTTTTTTGTGGATTTTTACATTTTGCGTTGCTGTGTCTTGTGTCCCCCTGCACAGCCTCAGGAGGGACGACTTCAAACACGGACCAATGAGTCCCAGTCCAGAACTATTCAGTGCAATGAAAGTGAGAGGTGGTCGAAGGTGAGATCCCGGCCTCGCATGCACACAAATCAGTAATAAAAAAAAAACTGCACCTGTTTTTTTATTTTCCCCAGTTCTCACTCATCAGTAAATGAAGTGCAGAACAGGAAAGAAAACTGGAAGTGGGTTTGTTCTTCATTCACCATTCTCCCACTTCCTGATTTGAAATCAAACAGCCATAACATCCAGTGCCAGCTTTTTTCTCTGGGGACCGCCCCCATATATATATATGTGTGTGTGTGTGTGTGTGTATATCCATATATTAAATGAATTGCTAAAAACACATTAACATACATGAATACATGTATTGTCATATTTGTCTCAATATATGGAAAGCTGCATTTCCTTCAGTATTTTTAACTCTATTGTCATATATTGACACTATTTATTTTTCTGCATATTATATACATATATTTTTCTGTTCAACTTCAGGCAGTAATATATTGATAGTATATTTAATAATGAACCTATAGTCAGATGTGGGCAGTTATTTTATTCTTTTACATTTATTTTCTTCATGGTTTTTCCTCTAATTTAGTTCAATTCATGATCATTTGACTAAGTTTAATCCATAGAAAGTTTAATTTTCTGTAATAAATTGAACGTTGGTGTGTCCCATACCGCATTAAACATGTGCATCTAAACAAAGACTGTTTTCACATAATTAATGAAGTGTGACATCCTCTTATAGGAACTAATTAATACCATATTTCTGTTGTAGCCTGGAAACAAACAAACAAACAGGAACTTGTAAACAAACACAAAAAAATGGAATAAATGGATTTTCAAAAGGCTGGGAATCAAAGCAATGTTTTTGTTCAATTGGTTTAATCTGAAAAGAACAGAATTAACACATTCATTTATAACACGTGTCAAACTCTGGTCCTCGAGGGCCAGTGTCCGACATGTTTTAAATATTTCACTTCAGTTTAACCCTTTAACTCCTGAGACTTTAGCAGTGACAGTAAAAAAAAGAATAAAAAAAAGAATAAAATAAGCAATAAAGTGAACAATACAACCCAAATGAACAAAAATTAAATAAACCAATAAAATAATTAGTAACATGAACAAAGTAAGACACAAATGGAACAAAATTAAAGAAAAAATAATAAAATAAAAAACTAAATGTTGAATAAACAAAAAAAACAGCAATAAAATTTACAAAAATTCATACATATTTGCAAAATTATAAATAACCTAGAAGAATTTGCAAAAAAAATAATAAAAAAAATAAAAAGGGAACTAGTATTGATTGTTTGGTTTAAATGTTCAGAAAAAAAAATCAACCAGTTTCCTTTAATTAATATATTTTTTTTCACGGAACATGTATCAAATGGAAACCGATTTAGAAAAAGGACAAATTAAATCTGCTGGGACCACATGTTAACACTAGTTATCTTTTTTTAGTAAATTTCCATGTCATTTATAATTTTGTAAATATTTATTAGTTTGTGCTCAGTGTGTTTATTTGTATTTTTTATTTAATTTTGTTCGATTTGTGTGTTTGTTCATGTTACTAATTATTTTATTGTTCATTTTATTCATGACTTTAGACGTTTTTGTTTATGTTGTTGTTTATTTTATTCTTTTTTATGTGGAACTGATGAAGTTTAAGGAGTTAAAGTGAAAAAGGAAATATCTAAATGGACAGTATTTATATATATATATATATATATATATATATATATATATATATATATATATATATATATATATATATTCAAAGTGCTTTACATTTGCTCACATTCACCCATTCACACACACTCACACCTGTAGATGGTGCTGCCTGACCCGACTGGGAGCACCTTAGGGTTCAGTGTCTTGCTCAAGGACACTTTGACATGTGGACAGCCAGAAGAAGGACGTGAACCCGACCCGCTTTACCATCAGAACCCAGGTTCTGTAGAACGGTCCGCGTCTTTGGAGTCCAAGTTTTTAACAGTTTTCCTTCAGCTGATGATAGTCTGTGCGTCACCTTCTCCTCTGCAGCGTTCAGCAGAACCTTTGATCCTAAAAGCGCTGGTGTAGGTGGAGAAGTGACCGTTAAAGTGTCTGTGTTACCATGGAAACACAGCAGCCGCCCTGTGATGAGTGAGGGTCAAAGGGTCACGAAAAGCATGATGGCTAGCTCCCTCATAGCCAATGGGATGCTACGTATGTGACGTATTTATGTACATTACGTAGTTACATATAGTAATGTTCTGTATTTATGTGTCAGAAGTTTCAGTTTCTTTTCATAAATAGAATTTTCTTTCTCATTCAGAGACGAACAAATTGAGGTAAAGATTTTTCGTAACTTGGATTTTTTGTTAGCTGGGTCTTTTGTAAGCAGAGGTATGACTGTATTTACTGATTGGGGTGGTTTTGTGGGGACAATAGTGGGCGGGTCCAGGGCCCAGATTGGTTCCCAGTCTGACCCTGATGTCTATTATTTTATTTTTTACAATTAAACAAATTCTTCATGTAACTGATAAACATTAAGGATTTGACATTTTTAAGACTTTTTAAACGTTGACAGATTATTCATCAGGAGGCGTGGCCAACACAGGCGCTGGATGACGCTGCCGCCGAAGGACGTCATGATATATGTACGTCTTGACTTTGAATTTGTTATTGTTTTGTTTTTAATATTAAAGCCTGCATTCATTTCTTTGAACAAGTTTCAAGTCACCAGCTGAAGCGATGGTGTGTATGATCGCTGAGGAGTCTGCAGAAGAAGTGTGTGGTCGCACTGAGCCGGAGCGTCTGGACCGATAAGAAACAGAGATGTGAAAGGGGGCGAGAGACACCCACAAGCACAGGGGAGAGAGAGAGAGAGAGAGAGTGAGGGTGGGGTGGGGGGGTTACACAAGAGTTTTAATGCTTATGCCAGCAGGTTGAAAAATGATTATCTAGCTGTCTGCTGGGGACGCCGGCGAAGGAGGCCTGACAGCAGCCAGCGGCAGCGCTCATTAATACACAGTGTGTGTGTGTGTGTGCTTGTTTTCCTATCTTTATGGGGACAATCTGTTTAAACAATCACACAATGGGGACCTCTGACACCATGGGGACCAAAATTCAGGTCCCCACAAGTGTTAATGCCTACTGTCGAACATTGTAAGTGCTATTGTTAAATTAATGACCTTTACTTAATTTAACCATTTCTTTTTAACTTTTGTTTAAAATTCGATGTTAAAGGGTTAAATATAAATATAGGTCCCCACTAGTGAAATATGAATCTGTGTGAAGCATGCACATTTCTACAAATGATGTGGCCCTATAAACACATTAACTTGTTTTTTCTTGAAGTCCCTTTAAAGCATGAGGGAAACAGGTGTAAAGGGTCATATAACAGCAGATGGTTTTGGTTTTTGAACGTTAACAGAATAAATACAAGTTTCCAAATGTTATAAAATGACTAATTTTCCCATTTTCTTTTCTTTTTTTAAAAAATGTATTTTACTCATTTCCTCCTGATTTTAATAGCATTTGTTGACTTTTCTGCCACATTTCAATGTTCTTTTGGCAAAATATTTCCTTATTTGTTTCCTTGTTTTATTCTTATTTTACAACATTTGTACATTTTATCCAATAAATAATGAAGTTACAACTGTATTTGACACCAATTATTTCCATGTATTAATAGAAATAATGTATGACCAGGTATTAAACAGTTTATATCAGTGGATGGTTTTAGTTTTGGTCTCTGTGGGTGAAACTTTCCCTTGTGTGTCTGGTTTTTGTTTTGTTTTTGTGGTGTAGTCCGTCTGAACGGGATGAGACAAACAGAAAAAAAAATGGGAGGGAAACATAAAGAAGAGAAACGAGCAGCTGTAATTACCCAGAGGGAAAGGTCAAGACGTTTTGTAATTAGCTTTATTTCTGCTGCAGAACAAACAGAGCAGTCTGTTGTGAAATTGTGTTGGAAAGGTTACATAGACCTTTGGATTAGCTTTTGACTTTAAGCCCCGCCCACCACTGGTGACTTTAAGCCCCGCCCACCGTATACAAAGACAGCTTCTCTGGACACATACTGCACTGCTTTTATTTTATATTATTATTTATATTGTATTTTATTATATTTATATGATTTTATAAAACATTTTATTTGACTTTTGGAATGTGTATAGAATTCTATGACAAGTCTGACTGCTGTGTTATTTATGTTTGCTTGTTTTCTTTTCTCTGTGACACATTCAAAAATAACCTATTTATTTATTTATTCATCATTCTTTGCTCTAATTATTTATTATTGTGGCTTCTAATTTATTTCTTTTTTGACTTCTAATCTATTTAATTTTATGTGTTTTTATCCAGGGTTTTTATTTGAGGGTTTTATTTTTATTGTGGTTTATTGCATTCTGTTTTTAATTGACCTTCATTTTATTTATTTAATCTTTTGTAAAACCTTTTTAAACTTTTTGTGCATATCAGCATTTTTAAATCATAGTTTATGGCTGCACTGCGGCTTTTAATTCATTTTATCACCTGTTTATATATATATATATATATATATATATATATATATATATATATATATATATATATATATATATATATATATATATATATATATATATATATATATATATATAAACCCTCTCTCTCTTTCTTTACAGGTACAGTCCTTCCTCTTCCTCCCCCTTCACTCAGATCTGTATGTTCATCAGTTTGTCTGTACTCCACGTTCTATTATTATTATTATTATTATTATTGTTCTCATCACCTCAGTGTGTGTTCGTCCATTAGTGAAACTCATGCAGATATTCAGATTCCTCCATTTGCACGGATCATAAACTCCTGCAGGTCTTCTACTATCACATCATCATCATCATCATCATCATCTCCATCAGCAGCTGCCATCGGCGGGCGGCGAGCTGAGCTTCACAGGAAGTAAATTTGTGCCCTGATTCACTCTGCGACGCTTCCATTAGTTTTCACCCGCGGTGTGAGTCAGTGAAGGCATCGTCAACATTCAGATCCTCGCCACGGCAACGACCAACGAGTTCAGGATCACAAAACATTCGCCACGTTCGACTCCATCGTTACAGTCGAGGACATTTTTATTCAGACCAACAGTGAAACATTTATGATGGAGACCAGAGTCAAGTCTAAGTACACTCTCACAGTGTTTTATAAACTCTGCTTCTCCAGTGTTTTCTCTCCCTTCACTTCTATAATGATTCTATGCTTTGTTTTCAATCATGAGGTCCGTCATGTCCCACAATGCAACGCGTGATCCCAAGCTCTAACATAGGAAGCACGATTGGGTGTGCCATGTCATGTCACGTTGTCTAATGGCGAGGACTGATGGGCCGCAGAGCCACGTTAACTGGTTAGAAGAGAAGGTCATTAAACAGCAAAGACGACTGGATGAATGAAGACGTTACATATAAAAATCACAGAATTATTGATCCTGGAGCTGCAGACTGATGAAGGAAGCGTCGTAGAAGATGGTCTGACTATCTGATGGCAGTGATACAGAGGCTGACCTGAAGTGAGCGGGCGCCTGCGGTCACCCGCAGTTGAAAAAAAACTTTTAACGATATTCAGGTCATTTGTTGTTTGCGATAAACATTAAAATAATCTTGTAAATCATTGTATTTTAAATATTAGGTAATTTTTAAATTTTTTTTATTAATCTCTCGTGTGTGTGTGTGTAAAGACATATCATGCTACAACTAAATGAATACTAACTAATGTGCAATGATCCATTTGAGTAAAGGTCAAAGGTCACAATTAACTAAAATCACATCATGGGTTATAACATAGAACTTTCAGATTGGTACCAAATTATGTGGAATGAAGATTTCTACAATTCTCATATTTAGTGTTATCACCTATTTGGTGTGTGTCATTTTTAAAAATCAATACTGGATATATTATCATATTACACGCACCGACACATATGTACATATAATGAAATTATTAATATTGCAAAAATGCAAAAGGTCAAAGGTCAAAGTTGCATTTAGCAGAAAGGTTAAAATCACATCACAAGAACAGGTTGTCATAGAAACTGAAAACACAAAATAGGGGTGAGATTATACATTCTCTGAATACATGTTAAAACAAACACTTTATTAACTGTACGATGTCGTCAGTATTCTACGGTATGGAGGGAACAAGAGAGAATATAAAGTTGGGAGAGTGAAAGCTCCGAAAACATCCAAACAAAGACAGAGTTTGGGACACATTCACTGATGAGCAGCTCCCAGTGTTTTCTTTTCCACAGTTCAAATGTGTCTTTGGTTGTTACAGTTGTCCACCCCTGGTTTAGATGCTGCGTTAGCGTTGATAACTTTTGAATGATAAAGCAGGACAAACATATTTTTTTTAACATTAACTTATAAACAATGACATGGAATTTTAACACATAAATAAATGCATGTATGTGAGTAAGGTCAAAGGTCATGTGATGTTCATAGACCATTGTCTACTTTTTAAAAATCCGGGTCGAGAAGCGGGTCAGGTCCGTCCTTTTCAAACATATTTTTTGCTGAAAAAAAAAAAAAAAAAAAGGTCATTTGTTTACACATGGACCTGTACATCACTGTCTCACAGGGACAAACTGGAGTTGGGGAGTGGGGGTGTGTGTAGAGTGGATTTAGACTGGACCAATCACAGGCCTCTTTTCTTGTCTTCTCTGCAACACTGTCTGCAGTGGTCACACTTTTTGGGAGGTGTGCACAAAGTCTCTGCGACATATCTGTGACACTTCGCAAACCACTTCTGAGCATAAATTGTCCTTAAGGGGACATTTAAAGAACCAGTGACATTTGGGTTCAGATGGAGGATTTCTGCTCAGAAACTAGTTTTAATATGGTTTAAGTCCCAAAAGCCCCGCCTCCTCTGCACCGATGGGCTCAACAACATGATATTAAATAATCAATAAATAGTAAATAGTGATAAATCATTTAGGAAAAGGTTCAATTCATTTAGTCAAAAGTAGAACGGGTTTTATTTACAGAAACAAACACGACAGAGCAGATGGATGGAGCGTCCAGGAAGAGTTTCCCGTCAGAGCTGTGTGTGTGTGTGTGTGTGTGTGTGTGTGTGTGTGTGTGTGTCCGTATGTGGCCTTAATGGTGGTGGTAGCGTATGCCAGCGTTAATCTTATTTGGGTGAGTCACCAAATGGATGGAAGAACAGAGGCAGAAAAATAAAATAAAGACTTTATACTCCTTACATTTATATAAATATATGTTCTTTATAGTCTTTACATAAATATCTGTACTGTAGAAGTAAATCTGGAGGTTATTTTGTTCTTATTTGACTATAGATAATATTAATTTGTAAATGGAACCTGAACTAAAAGGAATTTCACAGCCTTTTGCAAATTCATCCTGTGGACCACATTGGATGGTTTGGTGGGCTGCATTTGGCCCCTGGACCACATGTTTGAAACCCCTGGTTTAATGGGATGTGTCTGCCACACATGCGTGTATAACCATCAAGTATAATGCGTTCAGAAATTAGTGATGGACACGATCAGAACAATGAGTGTCCAGGTCCTGAGGACATCTGAAACAACATGGCTTAGTGTTGCACTAAATGTTAGCTAACCGCTCCCTGGTTCAAGGTAATTTTTCATCAGTGTTGGGCTAAATGTTAGCTAACCCCTCCCTGGTTTAAGCAAATTTTTCATCAGTGTTGGGCTAAATGTTAGCTAACCGCTCCCTGGTTCAAGCTAATTTTTCATCAGTGTTTGGCTAAATGTTAGCTAACCACTCCCTGGGTCAAGCTAATTTTTCATCAGTGTTGGGCTAAATATTAGCTAACCGCTCCCTCGTTCAAGCAAATTTTTCATCAGTGTTGGGCTAAATGTTAGCTAACCGCTCCATGGGTCAAGCTAATTTTTCATCAGTGTTGGGCTAAATGTTAGCTAACCGCTCCCTGGGTCAAGCTAATTTTTCGTTGTGTTTTCTTTTCTAACACTCAGTAGAATTATTCCTGCTTCACTGATTTCCCTTTCAACATGCACCAACAGCTTCATTCTGTTTAACACCCCCACACACACATGCACGCATTGTCATCCACCCCCCTCTCATCCTCTCATGACCTCTGACCCCTAACAAAGCGAACAGCTGGATTAATCAGCAGCGTACAGGCAGATGAGGCGTTAATCCGCTCTTAATCCACATTAGATGCTAGCATACTGACTTCTTTATTTTTTTGGGGGGGGGGGGCTGGGACGTGGCCGTGCCGCTGTAATGACCATCGTAGGATTAAGTGGGAGTGTTAAACCACTTCCTGTCAGAATGCTGCCGCCACCGCATGAACAACAGGGACTTAAAGCCTCAGCAGGAGGTGGTAAAAAAAATAACATTTAGTTTTAATAAGGTGACAGTGCAGGGAAAGGAGCCCTGTTTACAGGAGGGGGGGGGGGGTACAAGGTACAAGGCGTAATCCTGCCACAACAATACGACTGACACAATTAAAAGCACAATAAGGTCTGTGTCAACATTAGAATAATACAGATAGCAGCTTTAATCCCTGATAAACCTGCCTCTGTTAATCCTTCATTTACAGCCCCGCGCCTTTATTTATTTGTGTTTTTAAGTCCAACTTTTACATTTAATGTCATTTTACTCAGGGTTTTTACACTTGTTTACTTCAGTTTATAGTCACAAAAGTCCACAATATTTCCAAGAGCACTTTAACTCCGTTAAATTAATTCATGTTGGAGTTTTTAAGCAATAGAAGCATCAGAAAATGCTTTTAAACACAGGAATATTTTAAGTGTCATTATCTGGCCATTAATTATTATTATGTGTAATAAATGTTTAAATTAAAAAGGAATATTACAGTAAAAAAAGGAAAAATTTTGTTCATTTTTTTGGTTATCATTATTTTTATTATTATTTTGTAAATTTTTCTTCATTTTGTGGAATATTTTAGGATTTGTTTCTTAATGTGTTGCATTATTGACTTCATTATCTCTCTCTCTCTCTCTCTCTCTCGACAATAGTCAGCTGTAGCCACAAAACTGCAAAGTAAACACGAAACCAAATTCTTACATTTTCTGAACAACTGAGTTGAAAAAGTATCTCAGTTTTGTATGGATCAATAGAAAAGTATGTAGCTTGTGTGTAAGATGATGATGATGATGATGATGATGGTACATTAAGGATAGGTCTGAAGAAGACTCAGATGTGAATTTCATCCACCTGATCTGTGGTTGATCCCCACCACCCCCCGGGGTCTCTAATGGGCACAAGGAACATGGTAGGGGGCTGCTCACAAGTTGGACCAAACACGATAATAAAAAAATACCCCAAAATTGGAAGGCCTTTACTTCAAAACTATTCAGCATATGGGTCTAAGGCCCCGTCCCATTTGTCCCCCTTAAAACTTCCACTTGGTTTTAAGTGCCCCTAAAAAGTGAATTCCACTCATCAAGGGGAAATAATTCCCCCTGAAAATGGGACACCACTCGCCAAGTGAACGTAACAAACGTGTTCATGTCACACGCTGACAAGTCTACCCCGCCAAATATGAAACCACCCCTCTGCGAGACTGACAGCAGCTGACTACTATTTACACGGAGGACAAATGGCGGTCCCAGCTGTGTTACCTGTTGTGTTGGTTCTGTTTATTTACCTTCGGGATGCGCAGAGAAGAAATGCGGCAAACAGAAGACGCATTCGCCGTCTACTTTGCCTTTCAGTCTTGTCTCAGGTATGTTGATTTATTTAAATATTTGGATGTATTTTTTTCTTCAATAGTTGGCGATTTATAACATTAACGTTAGCATTACCGCTAGCTTGACAAGGTAACATGGGTAATTTCATCTTCCACTCAAAACGAAGTCCGCAACCAACCTCACTACATTTTGAGGGTTGATTTTAAGGGCAAAATCGCACACCCACTTGCTCCCCTAGGTAATGGGACACCCTACCCCTACACATGAACGTGCAAAATCTAGGGTTAGGGGAAATTTTAGGGTTAGGGGGAGAAATGGGACAGGGTCTAAGTCTCTGTATTATTTCATAAGTTCATAAAATGAACCTATAGGGTTTTTTTTTTCTTCCGACAGGGTGATCTGGGAAATGTCTGTTTCTATGGATGTTTTAACACAGAATAACCCAGGATAGTTTTTACAGTGCACTTTACTGTTTTAATATCACTGCAGAATCATGAAATTAAATGTTGGGATTTTCTGCAGATCCCATGTTGTCTTTCACCTCTGTTTACCCCCCCCCCTCAGTTTAATTCAGCAGAATGTTGTTCTTTTTGGCGTTTGAATTATTTCCAGGAGGGTTTTTTCCCATCATGTTATTTATTTTTAAAATTTATTGAATTTTTTTAAAATAATTTTTTACAATTTATTTTTATTTACCTCGTCATCTGAACCCGCTTCATCCTCACAGGGGTCACAGGGGTCACTGGGGACCTAATCCAGGGGTGAAGGCGGGGTACCCCTGTATGAGTCTCCAGTTAATTTTATTTATTCAATTAATGAATATTATTGATGTAAATGTTTTAAATGTTAATTTTTCTTTCTTCCCATCATGTTCTGGGTTCTTCAGCTTCAACAGTCATTTCAGATTTTATTTATTTATTTATTAAATGACAGACGAGGATCGCAGACCCGCTGCTCAGTTGACATTAACACATTAACAGCTCAAATGCAACACGCTGGAAAATATTTGGATGTAGAGTGTTTTTTTTTTTTTCAGAGTAATGCCATTTTCCTCCCTCAAATGTAAAAAGTGAAGAGGGAATTGACTGCAGCGGCTCAGGATGAGAGCGTGGGCTAATGGAAATGGAAATGTGAAGTTTAAATGTGTTTCTTTGTGCACTTGAGCAGCTACAGCACATTTAGCCTCAAGTATAAACTGACGATAAACTGATGATCTGCAGATGTTCACACGGAAACCAGCACTTCTGTCTGTCTGTCTGTTTCTCCATCTGTCTGTCTGTTCCTCCGTCTGTCTGTCTGTTCCTAAAACACCCACCTCCTGGTCTGGAGGAAAAACAATTACAATTGTGAATAAAGGAAGATCACATGACTGGAAATGGACCAATCACAAACTAATAAGTCAATTATTCAGAGACACACTATCAACATCTAAAGCATTGTGTAATTGTGAACCATTTTTCCAGAAAAGATGTTTGCAAAACAGGATGTGCTTTGTTCCTAAATGTCATAGTGAGATCAAGATAACCCCAGACTAGGCTAACCCCAGACTAGGCTAACCCCAGACTAGGCTAACCCCAGACTAGGCTAACCCCAGACTAAGCTAACCCCCAGACAAGGCTAACCCCACACTAGGCTAACCCCCAGACTAAGATAACCCCAGACTAGACTAACCCCCAGACTAAGCTAACCCCAAATTGTGGCCAATGGAGCATTCAATTTTCTTTGTATCTCAGTTGATTATTGACTGACGTTTACAAAATTTGATGGACTTCCTTAGGATGTGGTCCCATATCGCACCACTAAAGTTGATCTGGATCGGATCCAGATTGCAGATTTTATCACAATTTTCGTTGTTTGTTTTTGTGTTTATTGTGATCGAAACGTAACTGTTGTAACTAAATTTGATTGATCGATACTTTACTGGTCGTTTATCAAAGTTACTGTGTTATGAACTAAAACTATAGAACATCATCTGCATAGAACGTGTGGAACCAGTTTATACCTGTTTGACTGAAGGGTAAATAGGGAGAAGTACTTCAGTGCCCAAGGATGAGCTTAATAGATGTTTTTTTAATTTGTTATTTATTTATAATTTGGGGGGGGGGGGGGGGTACGTCTATGTTTTTCAGTTTTCATCCCAAATGTCTCGTAAGCTGAACCTCATACATGTTATGAAGTCTCCCTTGGCAAAGTTAATTAAAAAAGGAGTCAGACGAACATCGTACTGTCAAGGATGAAGGACATGACGGGTTTAAAATAATAATCATTAATAAATACATTTCATGCCTCAATGATGAGATGCAATAAAGTATTTTATAGTGAGACTATTCTGAGAGGCAAAAAAAGAAAAAAAAAAGTCCCATAAATTGTGCAAAAAAACATTTCTTGCAGCGTGCACAGGTGGGGTGGGGGGCGGGGGGGTGGATTTCTTGCTTGGAGCCCAACAGACCCTAATAACGGCCCTGCCCACAGCCATCGATTTATTTATTGTCTCTGAACTAATCAACATTTAGAAATGAGGAGGGCAATGAGAGGTAACCAGGCAACCGACTCTGGCAATAGAAATCCAATCTGCGGAAGGAAATGAGATATTTCCATTTAGTTTTAATTGAAGTCTCAGTTTGTTTGTTCCATCCATCATCGCCGCTGCCGCTCGCTCGTCTGGGTAAATATTACCTGGGGGTGAATAACTTGACCTGGCGTTGCGCTCCTCTGGCCCCGGAGCCTTTTTTTTTTTTTTTTGGTCAGAAATGAAAGTGCGTGTGATTCCAGCCTGTGTCCATTTGGAAGGTTGATAAGAGGCAGAAGCTCCTACTCTATAATTTCATTCTCTGCTCCACAAAGAAATCATTTACACAGATCCTCAAATGGCTTCAAATGCGGCGCACACTTTTGTGTCCGGGCGCCGAGGTCCACGATAATGTAGGTCTTAACTAGAATCCCTTTTCATCGTCGCCCCTTAATCTTTTCACGTCTGAATGAGCGACTCCAAAAGGATTTGAAAAGCCCTAATTTAATCCCCTGCCTAATTTCAAAGTGGCTGTCACATGAAGACACAGCGAAGCAGCAGAGGAGTCTGGGAAATGACAGGGGACGGACCTGAGCGCCGGCATCAAATTTAAGGCCCAGTTTCATCACAGCCAAGGATTTACCTGTTGACTAAGACTGGGACTGAGCTGCAGTTCAGGTCTGGTCCATTAGAAGATTTTATCCGATTGTTTTGTTCATGAAAAAAATAATAAAACAATAATAAAATAAAAATAATAATAAAAAAAGATAATGCTAATGTACCTGTGCTCTCATCAGGTCCTCACAGCTGTGATATCTTCCTATCAACAAAAGGAAGTCATTTAATAAATGATACAATCACGAAATTTAATCTGTTGAGAATTGAGGGAGAAGAAGAGATTAGAGAGACAGACTGGAAAAATATACAAAGCTGTAAACAAATTGTTTATAATTTTATATATCGACAAACATGGTGATAAGTTTCAAATGAATAAACCGGAATTGAGGGAAGAGAAACTATTTTAGTGAATTGTGGACGACGGACGAAGCGTGATGGCAATAGGTCATCACGACTTTGGGCGAGCTAAAGACAGAGAGAGAGACAGAGCGAGAAAGAGGAGGGCAGAGCGAGAGAGAGAGAGAGTGAGAGAGAGAGACAGAGCGAGAGAGAGGAGGGCAGAGCGAGAGAGACAGAGGGAGAGAGAGACAGAGCGAGAGAGAGAGAGACAGAGGGAGAGAGAGAGAGAGTGAGAGAGAGAGACAGAGCGAGAGAGAGGAGGGCAGAGCGAGAGAGACAGAGGGAGAGAGAGACAGAGCGAGAGAGAGAGACAGAGCGAGAGAGAGAGACAGAGAGAGAGATAGAACGAGAGAGAGACAGAACGAGAGAGAGAGACAGAGCAAGAGAGAAACATTTGCATGTGGGTTCTGTTTGTCTCTGGTGCCCTATCACCTTTTTTGTTTGTGTTTAAATTTTGAACAATAAAAAATTTAATTACAATAAATAAATAAAGGACAAGCCTGATGTGGGGACGATGATCTGTATGAACCAGAGTTTTTCAAACCTTTACAGTTGTTATTTTAGCCTTTGTTCAAATCTCATTTTTATATTTTGTTGAATGTAACTGATGAAAACACAGGAATTAAATGATGACAAACAAATCATTCCAACCACAATAAAAACCAACAACCTTTATTAACAGAAAATAAGCTGTAATTATCGGCAGACGTGAGGAGGCAGTGGCGGAAACAATACGACAAAAGGAAACTGAATAAAACAATAAAAGCAATTAAAATTCATTCAACTACAACATGTGGAGAATTTAAAAAAAAAACACCTGAATTAACACAGACATACAAACTGTGGAAGAATAAAAGTGTCACAATTAAATACATAATTTAAATTATTCATAATTGCATATATACTGTACATATATATATATATATATATATATATATATATATATATATAATTTTTGCATATATATGTTAGATATTTTATCACATTGTTTCGTGTCATTTTGTGTATTTTCAAAGCAAGAACTTGAACAGAAAATAATTAATAATTAGCAGTGGCGGAAAAAACAATATGACAAAAGTCAATTCAATAAATAAATAAATAAATAAAACAATTAAAATAGAATTAGTTCAGTCAACTACAACATGTGGAGAATTAAAAAACCTAAAGATATATTCTGTATTTAGAGTTTTTGAACGTGTTGGATTTATCACTTTTTTCTGTTTCTTATTCATTTGTTTGTTGAATTTGAGTTTATTTTAACATGTTACATACAGTCACATGAAACCAACCTAGAATTCATCCATTCAAACACATAATGTTTTGAGAAGAAACACGTTTTTCTTTGTTGACCCCATGAAACCTGCCGGGACTACTTTAGCTTTGGCCAAAACTGGACCAGAACTCTGCTCACAGGACACATTGGACTGTCCCTTTAAATGTTTCTGTTCATAAACACTGTCAGTGAGACACATGCATCACTGTCAAGTATTTAATCGGTATCAAAAACAAAGCTCTTTACAGAATAAGTCATGTGACGCATCCGTCCCTCAGGAAAACGACTCAAATCCCTCCCAAGAGCCACCGGAAAATATCTCCCAGAAATCCTTTGTACCGAGTGCAGTGAAGACGTTAATGAGCTGTAATGGATTATCAGAGAAGACAATGGACAGACATGGAGAGGACAGTGAGGACATGAGAGAATATGGACAGACATGGAGAGGACAGTGAGGACATGAGAGAATATGGACAGACATGGAGAGGACAGTGAGGACATGAGAGAATATGGACAGACATGGAGAGGACAGTGAGGACATGAGAGAATATGGACAGACATGGAGAGGACAGTGAGGACATGAGAGAATATGGACAGACATGGAGAGGACAGTGAGGACATGAGAGAAAATGGACAGACAGGGAGAGGACAGTGAGGACATGAGAGAATATGGACAGACATGGAGAGGACAGTGAGGACATGAGAGAATATGGACAGACAGAGAGGACAGTGAGGACATGAGAGAATATGGACAGACAGAGAGAGGACAGTGAGGACATCAGAGAATATGGACAGACATGGAGAGGACAGTGAGGACATCAGAGAATATGGACAGACAGAGAGGACAGTGAGGACATGAGAGAATATGGACAGACATGGAGAGGACAGTGGGGACATGAGAGAATATGGGCAGACAGAGAGAGGACAGTGAGGACATCAGAGAATATGGACAGACAGAGAGAGGACAGTGAGGACATCAGAGAATATGGACAGACAGAGAGAGGACAGTGAGGACATCAGAGAATATGGACAGACATGGAGAGGACAGTGAGGACATCAGAGAATATGGACAGACATGGAGAGGACAGTAAGGACATGAGAGAATATGGACAGACAGAGAGAGGACAGTGAGGACATGGAAGACTATGGACAGACAGAGAGGACAGTGAGGACATGAGAGAATATGGACAAACAGACAGAGGACAGTGAGGACATCAGACAATATGGACAGAAGGTAGACCAGACCAGGACTAACTCAAGGTAGACCAGACCAGGACTAACAGAAGGTAGACCAGACCAGGACTAACAGAAGGTAGACCAGATAAGGACCAACAGAAGGTAGACCAGACCAGGACTAACAGAAGGTAGACCAGACCAGGACTAACAGAAGGTAGACCAGATAAGGACCAACAGAAGGTAGACCAGACCAGGACCACACCCATGCAGCAGCTCAGTATATTTTGTAAATACTGTTAATCTAATTCATTACATGTAACGTACATGTTGTCATGGTGACATGGTCACTTCCTAAAGGGGGCGTGTCCAGGCCAGTCTTAGTCGAGTTAATGTTGGCAGCGTTTACACACACACACACACATTTTAATTACAGTCGTATGATCTTCTTAAACTCCAGTTCAATTCCATTAATGAGTCGATACAACTTTGAAAACTGTGACTTTAACCAAACTAAGACAAAAATTCTCCATTTGTGGAAGTGCATGTAAACGTAGCTACTAACTCAACTCCTCTTCACTTCCAGGTACTTTTTTTCCTTCAACAGTTCAGCCCAAGTTCCTCCTCAAACACTGAACTGAACTGAATCTTGAGTCTTTGTTTCCTTCCAGAAGCTCCAGGCTTCACATGCTGCTTTATTATTCTGGTCTCCATGGAGATCAGCTCGGACATGTTTGTCTTCAAACTCCAACCCTTCACATTTTTGGGGGTGGCCATGGCCGGCGGGCGGCTGACCTCACACTCTGGACTGCCGAGATAGCAGCCGGCCCAAAGGATTGTGGGTAAACCCCAGAGGCGCTGGACTGGCCGCTACAAAGACGTTTGGACAAACCAGCCGGGGGGAGGAGGAGGAGCCAGGGCTGCACGGAGAAGCACCGAGGCCCACCGAAGCCAAGGGGCCCCAGGCTACACTGACTGGCTGCCTCTGCTTTCACTTCTGCTACTGTTATTATTATGGGATGTCTGAGGGTTGAACAGGCTGGAAGAAAAACTACATTACACCACTGAAGGTTTGTCTAAACTAGGACTGTCCAAATTAATGCATTAACCCCTTAAAACCCACTGTTGTAAATATGCAACATACCCAAAAATCTATGTGATATAGTCAAAGAAATTATTTGTACTTAATTTAGAATGGACTTATATACATATATTTTTTTCCCACATATTTAAATTCAGGTGTTAAGGGGTTAATGCAGATCGATCCATCATTAAGATTAATATGATGAAAAATTTTAAATACATTAAAAGGAACAGTTGTTTTGTTTTAAGTTGTTTAGTTTAAACTGTTGAAGGTATTGAATAATTGCATATACATATATTTTAATGTCTTTGGATATTTTAATCATATTTTTTGGTGTTTTATCCTGTATTTTAGAAGAGATTTCAAATAGATTTTGGATTTTTCATCGCTTTTTTTGTATTAGTTTATTTTTTAGGTGAATTTTAACATGTGTTGAAGAGGTTTTTTTCCCCCACATTTTGTTTCTTTGTGTATTTTATTGGAAATTTGAATACAAAAGAAAGACAACACTCCAGTGACATAAAGTGCTTTAATCATGATTAATCAAAATTAAACCAAAATAACCCTGTGATTGATCTGATTACAAATTTTAACACAATTCAATTGAACAGTTGTTTCGTTGAAACTGTTAAAGGTATTGAATGATTATATATATATATATATATATATATATATATATATATACACACACACACACACATACATACACGTATAGCTCAGGATGTTTTTCATTTCTAGTCCAAATGTGTGATCAGATTAAACTCAGACAGAATCACCTCCAGACAAACTTTACAGTCACATAAAAATACTGATCTATTTATTTATGAGCTATATTTGTTTTAAATTAATTGATTAATTAATTTGTCTTTTTGGACTATTATGGGATATTTTTACTGTAATTATCAGACTATTATGGGATATTTTATGGGACAAACATAACATCCTCTCATATTAATTGTACAAACAGACCATTGTCGAAGTCTGTGCTTCAGTGTTT
The DNA here is from genome assembly GCA_020466265.1 of Siphamia tubifer. NCBI lineage: Eukaryota > Metazoa > Chordata > Actinopteri > Kurtiformes > Apogonidae > Siphamia > Siphamia tubifer. The sequence goes on along the minus strand of CM035792.1, from coordinate 5,163,039 downwards.
TTTTTTTTTAAGTAAAATCATAATCTCTCCATCTCTGTCACTTGGCTTTGGCCTCGCTGTGATTTTTGTCTGTTGCTGATTTGAGGTGTTTGGGGTGAGAGTCAAAAGTAGAATCAAAGAGTGAAATGAAGCTTTTGAAAAACAGTGTTTTTAAATCCCACTTACCGTCCAGTACAGGTCAGAGCGTTAATGTGAACAAAAGTTCAGCAGCAGATCAATAAATCAGCTGATCTATCACACTAATCATCCCCCTGTATCAGACACAGACGCAAGAACATGAAGAGGAGGGCTGACATTTGGCAGATCCAACACCATTCCCATGACAACGACCATATTAAATTCAAATATGTAAACCTGCAGAAACAGGCGGAGGTTGAACTGAGGAGAACGAAGAGCAGCAAAAAATTAACTAGATTTTAAATGTGTGGTCAGATTAAAGTCAGACAGAATCAACTACAGATGAACTTTACACTCACATACAACAGCTGATTATAGACAATAGATCTGTGTCGCACTTCCTGTTTCCTGAAGCGTGGTGTGGCCACTTCCTGTTTCCTGAAATAGGATGTGACCACTTCCTGTTTCCTGAAGCGTGGTGTGACCACTTCCTGTTTCCTGAAATAGGATGTGACCACTTCCTGTTTCCTGAAGCGTGGTGTGACCACTTCCTGTTTCCTGAAATAGGATGTGACCACTTCCTGTTTTCTGAAATAGGATGTGACCAGTTCCTGTTTTCTGAAATAGGATGTGACCACTTCCTGTTTTCTGAAGTGGGGTGTGACCACTTCCTGTTTTCTGACACAGGATGTGACAACATCCTGTTTTCTGAAGGGGGTGTGACCACTTCCTGTTTTCTGAAGCGGGGTGTGACCACTTCCTGTTTACTGAAATAGGATTGTGGCTACTTCCTGTTTCCTGTAGCGGGGTGTGACCACTTCCTGTTTACTGAAATAGGATTGTGGCTACTTCCTGTTTCCTGTAGCGGGGTGTGACCGCTATATATAAATATATTTATATAAATGTAAAGAGTATAAAGTACAGATATTTAAATAAATGTAAAGAGTATAAAGTACATATATTTATATAAAAATGTAGGGAGTAAAAGTAAGAAGTTGGCATAAAAATAAATACTCAAGCAAAGTACAGATACTTAAAAAAAAATCTACCTAAGTACAGTGATGAAGTACTTTTACTGAGTTACTTGTGTCAGTGAGTGTTTGGTTCTTTCTAACTTCTGAAAACGTCTCCTTCAGCTCTTTCCACTTGTTTCTCCACCCAGAGCACAAATGAAAAAGGTCTAATTACCGACAGGAGCAGGAACGCCAAGTGTCCGTTAACGGCAGAAATCCTGCAGTAATGAGAAAAGGTAAGCCACTTATGGACAAAAGCCGGGCCAGTTTCCTGCGCTCACTTCAGCAGCTAATGACAGAAGCTAACGCCTCTGCTCACTGGGATTTAGAAAAGAATCACCAGGGACAAAAACACTTAGGATATGAGCGACTTACAGCCGCTTTTTTAACCATGTTTGCAGGAGTTTTACAGTTAATTACCTCCGCTGCGTCGTCCCGCCACACCTTGAACAAAGTGAAATAGTTGAGCACTGCCCGTAACGACACCAAAGATACAGAGCATCCTGTAGAGTCTGGAAAAACAAAACACAACTACTGTCAAATATTTGGTTAAAACTGAACAACTGAATTATTTTAAGGAAAAAAAAACAGCCATTTATGATGATTATTAAATGTAAGGAAATATATATTCATCTTCATTTCTTAATTTTAACTTTTTATTTCATGTTTATTACTTTTTATTTCATGTTTATTACTTTTTATCTCATATTTATTCATTTTTTTTACCTTGTATTTATTACTTTTTATCAAAAATTTTTTTTTACTTTTTCCTCATAATTTTGACTTTTCTCTCATATTTATTTTATTTAGTTATGAATTTTATCACACATGTTTTACTTTTGTCATAATTATGACTTTATTTCATATTTATGGCTTTTTTTAATCTAATATTTATAGCTTCTTAATCTTGTATTTATTACTTTTGATCTCATATTTATTAATTTTTAATCACACAATTTTGACTTTTTTTTTTAAATCTTGTATTTATTACCTTTTTTTAATCTCATATTTATGACTTTTTATCTTGCGTTTATTACTTTTTATGTTGTGATGTTGACTTTTTCTGTCACGATTCTAACTTTATGTCATAGTTACAACTATAATATCAGTCTGTCATTCACCAAAACTTGATTTGAAGAAAATTGTGAAATTTAAATTCCACAGTATCTGTCAGAGAACAGTTTATTTACTTTTTCTTCCACTGGTTCTATCCTGGATCTAAGGCCTGTTTGTTTGTCTTTAATTCCACCAGTGAATTGTGGAACATGTCCGTCCCGTTGGCTGCACACGCTCAGACACACACTCTGCTGCGTCCGTTTGGCTGTAAAGGATTACAGCAGTTGTAGCAGTAATTAGTTGTGGCATAATGAACATTTGGCCCTGTGGCGAGGAATAATTAAGCAGCACTTTCCGCTGATCGGTAACGAGGTGACGAGGCCAGAAACTCTCCTGAGCCGAACCAGCGCTGGCGCTTAATGGGATTCTTTACAACTGTTCGACTGCTGCGCACACGCATGAATAAAACATACATGTATGGATGTAAACCATATATAATAATAAGTCAACCTTATTCTGTGTCATCTCCAACACACGTGTCTTAATGAACGAATATAACTTAAAATTGACTTTTTATGTCATATTTGTCACATTTATGACTTTAATCTCCTTACGTATTTGTATATAAACATATGATTTTACTTCAGAATTTAGAATTTTTAATATATCGTAAATTCCGGACTATAAGCCGCTACTTTGTTCCCAAACTTTCAACCTTGCGGCTTTTTCAGTGATGCGGCCAATTTATGTAATTTTTCTAACGGCCGCCAGCGGCATTCGAGTAGAAAAGGTAAGATTTAGACCGGTGGAATATATGCGTCGAGGAAGACTGAATGAAAAAGGAGGGGCGGAACAAACGCGGGGTGACGGGTTTAAGTGGGGACCGGTAAAGGTGAGGGACAGACAAAAAAAAAGGTGTACAGGGGGTAAAAAGTTGCTTAAAGAAAAACCCGCGGCGGTGTGTGAGAGAAGACAGAGGCTCGACCAGACCCTGTGGATTATTTTTGCACGTTGGCACGGAGGAGTTTGACCTGAACTCTCTGCGAAAGGTTAAAGTTATCACTGACTCTGCGATAGATGAGGCGAGGCAGCGACCAGCCACCTGTTTGTGGACGCGGCGGACAATAGTGGATATATATTTTTCCCTCCCTTACCTTTGGAAATATACACTTTTTTTTCCTTGGATTACTTTCAACGGGACCCGGAGTCTGCAGGTCTGCATCAAACCTTAAGTATCATTTTCCCTTCATTTTGCCGGCTGTGATTTTTGGACTGTGGACTTTAATGAAGGACATTTAGTTTCATTCGCGGGACTTGAAGTCGGGTTTGGGTTAATTTTGTGTTTGTGTTACATGTTTTAATGTGGGCACATGCGGCTTATATACAGGTGCGGCTTGTGTATGTACAAAATCGGTTTTCCTCTTAGAATGAGGTGGGTGCGGCTTATAATCAGGTGTGCTCTTTTTAATATAATTATACATTTCATGTCATATTTTTGACTTTTATTACCACCGCCAACAAGGTAATAAATTCGGGTCCGTTTGTCTGTCTGTCTGTCAGCAGGATTATGCAAAAAGTTCAGAACAGATTTTGATGAAACTTTCAGGAATAATAGATACTGGGTCAAGATGGGTTAACACCTAAGGCTCCATCATGTCATGTTTTGACGACATATGTTTAATTAAGCTTTTGTATGTCATATATTTGACTTTATTTCACAATTAAAATTTTTATCTTGTAATTATGCATTTTAGCTCATATTTTTGAAAAAAAAAATTTTTTTATCTCAGTTTACATCTCTTTCCCCGATTTCCTTTAAATTATTATATTGACAATGCAGAATCTTAAGTTTCTATGACAACCTGTTCTTGAATTAGAGCCAATAATGTGGTTTTGACCTTTCTGCTAAATATGACCTTGACTCAAATGGATCATTATATCTGATGTGTATATATATATATATATATATATATATATATATATATATATATATATATATGCCCATGTCATTTCATGGTGGTATCTCACATATTCATTGGATTAAAGCATGATATGTCTCTGCAGACACTCACAAACACACTGATTACAATAATCTTTTCCAACCAAAGTTGGGTTAGATGAATTGTATAAATATTATAATAGAATTTTTTATGTCATATTAATTACTTTTTCCTCACATTTATGACCTATGTAATTTTACTTACCTCATAATTATGCATTTTTATGATATATTTATGACATTTTATCTCATATTTAAGACAAATTATCTCATAATCATGCTTTTTTTTTAAATCTCAGTTGTGACTTTCTCCACTTTCCCTAAATTTTCGGTTTATATTCACTAAACTGAGTAACTGTGACTGGATAAAATATGTGTTCTACACACGAACTCACTTTTAAAAGACTTATTCTTGGATACTTTTGAAATGTCTATGATTTTTACATATCTAAATAAGTACTATTTTTATTTATTATTTATTCATTTATATATATATATATATATATATATATATATATATATATATATATATACCATGGCGAGGAATAATTAAGCAGCACTTACCGCTGTTCGGTAACGAGGTGACAAGGCCAGAAACCCTCCTGAGCCAAACTAGCGCTGGCGCTTAATGGGATTCTTTATGACTGTTCGACTGCGGCGCACACGCATGAATAAAACATACGTGTATGGATGTAAATAAGTCAACCTTATTCTGTGTCATTTCCAACACAAGTGTGTCTTAATGAACGACTATGACATTGATACACATATCAGGAACTTATGGGAGATGGTTGCTTGACAACTGCTCAGTCTTAGTGAGGTTTTACGGTGCGAGGAAAAGACTCTAGAGTTAGACTTAAAGAACTGAACACTGTCAGATGACTTTCTTTGGACGGATTTAAATCATGACGTTCATGGTATCCAACAGCAAGCATTACCTTCCCACTGGTAACCACATAAATAGACAGATCCTTGGATCTGATTATCTGCTGGAACCTTCCACCTCCACCTCGGTTATTCTGACATTATGCTAAAGTGACTCGTTTCTGAAACCAAACCTTCCGCTTCATAACGCAGTTTAACCTTCTGCTCCTGTCTGATGATTCCCATCAAGACAAGACACAGCCATCACCATGGCGACAGCAGAAACCCTTCATTTCTCCTCCGACGGTGACCTGATGAATATCGACCTTTAACCCCGATGTCCTCATTAGCATCCTGTTAGCGCTGTGTGTGTTTAAACCTGCCGTCAGTCGCTTTTATGGCAGCGACGGTGGAGGACGGCGTTCTCTAATGAGCGAGGTAGAAGAAGAAGGGAATAGAAGACGAGTCGACACTGAAGGGTTATGTCACACTGCACTGACGGGTTAACGGAGAGAAGAAACTGTGACAATGATTTATGTGTAAAAGTGAAGAAATATTCAAATATGATGTCATGCTTTATTCACTTTTCTGCTGAATGATCACATTTCTATTGATTTCCACCATGGTTATATTTTTGCCAGCGTTGGTTTGTTTGTTTGTTTGTTTGTGTACAACATAACATGAAAACTTATGGATGGATTTTGATGAAGTTTTCAGGTATGGAGGTAATGGGGAGAACAAATGATTAGATTTTGGGGGTAATCTGGACATGAGGGGGGGGGGGGGGGGGTTCTGTGGTCTCAGAGTACTTCTCTAGTTCTATATAATGTGTCTCCTGTTTCTGCTCGATATGGGTTATTAAACCCTACGTTGTGATTTACAGGCATCAACTGCGGCAAAGGCTGCAACTAATGCATGTTTTTACAATCAAATGTTTGAGTTTTTATTAATCAAGTCATCAGACAAATGACATTTTTGTTTGTTTTTTTAACTAGATCCCTCAAATGGGGATGGGAGATGGATGAAGTATTTTTTAGGTAAGTGTGTTGGCATGAATGAAAGCTGAGCTAGGCTAATAATTTCACTATTGGTATGTTTGCTAAAAATAGTTACAACACATAAGGCTACATTCTAACAGGTGCTAGCATTCAACAGCAATACGTTAGCAATATGTCAGTAATATGTTAGCAATGTTTTAGCAATCCATTAACAATATAGTAATAAGTAGTAATAGTAAAAAGATGTTTCTTAGGCTCAAATGCTGCAGACAGGTGGTTCTGACCTGGTTCTACAGCTCCTTACAGGTGTCCCAGTGGCATTAAGGATGGATTAAATGCAGAGGACACATTTTGTTGTACAGTGTATAATGACAAAATACATTCAACATTTGTCCAGTGTTAAACCTACTTAAATAAATAACTCCAGTGTTGATTTTAATAACTTTATTCTTTCTGCTGACAAACAAAAAAACTGAAAAACAGACCGACACACAGACAGACACAGATAAACACAGACGCACAGATAGACACAGACACACAGACAGGCACAGATAGACAGACAGACACAGACAGACCGACACATACAAACAGGCACAGATAGACAGACACACACAGACAAACACAGACAGGCAGACAGACACACACACACACACACACACACACACAGACAGACACACACACAGACAGACACAGATAGACAGACAGACAGTCAGACACACAGACAGGCACAGATAAACAGACAGACACACAGACAAACACAGACAGACACAGACCGACACACACACACGCACACAGACAGACAGACAGGCACAGATAGACAGACAGTCAGACAGACAGTCAGACAGACACAGACAGACAGACCTCGTCTCTTCTTCAGTCTTTCAGTTCATCTTTTCTTTCTTTAATGCTGTTTTTCTTTCTCCACTAGAGTTCAACACTTGCTCTTTCAGACCAAATTAAAACGACTCTTTTTAGTCCCAACTCTAATCCTAACCCTGGGAGTGTGTGTAGCACTAACATATGTACGTGGTTCGTCACCTTCTTCATGTTTTATGTCTTAGAGCTTTAGTTTGTATCATTAACTTCAGTTCACGTCCTTTCATGAACATTAACACCAGCTACAGATTTATGCTGCATTTCAAAAGAAACTCTGTATGAAACAAATTCATTTTCCAGGGACATTATGTTTGATTTTCCAGCGTAAACACCTTGGGCCAGATGAACTCTCCAAGGCTCCAGGGTAGACGTTATTAAATGACATCCATAACTGAGCGTTAAAAGCAGAAAATATAATGACAGTCATCAGCGTGGCAGAAATTAATCCCTTTTAGCAGCCGGTGGTCTTTACCCGCTCTAACACAGACAGTCATGTCTTCAGATGCTTGGTTTGTCCTCGTTCTTCTGCAGATGTGTGTAGTTTGCTTCTGGACAGATGGTTTACAGACCAGGTTTGGTCTGAAATCAGCTTCAGTGGAAGAGGAGCAGAGGTGGAGTCAGTCTGAAGACCATCTATCACAGAAGACCTTTGGAAGGTCCACCTCTGAGGTCTAAGGTGGTCTACAGGGTCTGGAAGGTCTACCTCTGAGGTCTAATGTAGTCTACAGGGTCTGGAAGGTCTACCTCTGAGGTCTAATGTAGTCTACAGGGTCTGGAAGGTCTACCTCTGAGGTCTTAGGTGGTCTACCGGGTCTGGAAGGTCTACCTCTGAGGTCTTAGGTGGTCTACAGGGTCTGGAAGGTCTACCTCTGAGGTCTAAGGTGGTCTACAGGGTCTGGAGGGTCTACCTCTGAGGTCTAAGGTGGTCTACAGGGTCTGGAAGGTCTACCTCTGAGGTCTTAGGTGGTCTACCGGGTTTGGAAGGTCTACCTCTGAGGTCTAAGGTGGTCTACCTCTGAGGTCTAAGGTGGTCTACAGGGTCTGGAAGGTCTACCTCTGAGGTCTAATGTAGTCTACAGGGTCTGGAAGGTCTACCTCCGAGGTCTTAGGTGGTCTACCGGGTCTGGAAGGTCTACCTCTGAGGTCTTAGGTGGTCTACAGGGTCTGGAAGGTCTACCTCTGAGGTCTAAGGTGGTCTACAGGGTCTGGAGGGTCTACCTCTGAGGTCTAAGGTGGTCTACAGGGTCTGGAAGGTCTACCTCTGAGGTCTTAGGTGGTCTACCGGGTTTGGAAGGTCTACCTCTGAGGTCTAAGGTGGTCTACCTCTGAGGTCTAAGGTGGTCTACAGGGTCTGGAAGGTCTACCTCTGAGGTCTAATATGGTCTACAGGGTCTGGAAGGTCCACCTCTGAGGTCTTACGTGGTCTACAGAGTCTGGAAGGTCTACCTCTGAGGTCTAAGGTGGTCTACAGGGTCTGGAAGGTCTACCTCTGAGGTCTTACGTGGTCTACAGAGTCTGGAAGGTCCACCTCTGAGGTCTAAGGTGGTCTACAGGGTCTGGAAGGTCCACCTCTGAGGTCTTACGTGGTCTACAGAGTCTGGAAGGTCTACCTCTGAGGTCTAAGGTGGTCTACCTCTGAGGTCTAAGGTGGTCTACAGGGTCTGGAAGGTCTACCTCTGAGGTCTTAGGTGGTCTACAGAGTCTGGAAGGTCTACCTCTGAGGTCTAAGGTGGTCTACAGGGTCTGGAAGGTCTATCTCTGAGGCCTAAGGTGGTCTACAGGGTCTGGAAGGTCCACCTCTGCAGACCATGTGCAGAACAGGAATAATGTTAATTAGGAATTAAGTGTGTCCATGTCAGAAGAATTATTGAAATCAGAATTAAGACCAAAATAAACCAGTGACTTTATTAATTTCTCACAACATTGGAGAGATTATTGTAATAAGTGTGTGTGTGTGTGTGTGTGTGTGTGTGTGTGTGTCCACAGAAAAATATGCTATAACTCAATACTTGAGATATCACCATGAAATTACACGGGCATATACATATCCCTAATGTGCATCAGATGGAATGATCCATTTGAGTAAAGGTCAAAGGTCACAATTAACATTATTGGTTATAACTTGAGAACAGAGGGTCACAGAACTTTCAGATTGGTACCAAACAATGCGGAATGAAGATTTCTACAATTGTCATAATTGGTGTTATCACCTACGACCAATAGTTTTTGAGATCTCTGGAGGTCAAAGGTGACATGTGGCAAAATTAACACTGTGTTTGTGTAAAGCATAGACATATCATGCTATAACTTAATCAATACTGTATTTATTATAATGCGTTTATTATCATACATGGATGCATATATACATGTCCTCTGAGAACGAAATATTGATAGCAAAATTATCAATATTGCCAAAGGGCAAAGGTCAAGGTGGGATTTAGCAGAAAGGTCAAAATCACATTATTGGCTCTAATTCAAGAATGGGTCGTCATAGAAACTTGAGATTGACACAAAATAGGGGCGAGATTAGGCATTCTCTGAATACTAGTTCTGGATTCAGGTTAATTGTGAATGATCATTTTCAACTGGAATTAGGTGTTTAAATGGTTCATCTGAAAGAGGACTGAACCTTTATTCTGGATTAAACAGGAAAAAAACTCATGTAAGCAGGACTAATGACACATTTGAAACTAATGACACATTTGAAACTGAAACGGGCTGGACTCTCCTCACGGCTGCTCGTGAACTTCTACAGGGCGACAATTGAAAGCATCCTCTGTCTCAGTGTGACCGTGTGGTATGGCAGATGCACGACACAGGAGAGGAAACAACTGGCACGGGTGGTCAGAACTGCACAGGGCATCGTGGGCTGCCCCCTCCCTGACTTGGACTCAATATATGCAGGCCGGGTCAAGAAGAGGGCAAGAGCCATCGCCATGGACCCCAGCCACCCAGGCCACAGACTGTTTGTACCACTTCCATCAGGAAAGCGGTACAGGAACATCCGCACCACCACTAACAGACTAAAAGACAGTTTCTTCCCCAGAGCGGTCAAAGCTATCACCCCCCCTTCCGCCGGCACTTCAGGACAATAGACTGAATCGCTGCACACTGCACTTCGTCATCCACGCAACCGCACCTTAATGTATATATGCATATGCACAACGTATATATACACATACAGACATGTATATTTCCTCTCGTATTTGCACATAATTCTATTTATCTCCTTGTATTTATTTCTTTTTATTTTATCTTATTTTATTCTCTTTTTATTGCATGCCAGTTGGTTTATCTTGTTTCATTTTGTTATCTTTACACGGGGGTTGCACTGAAAATTTCACTGACATGCAAATGCTCAGTGACAATAAAGACATCTTGAATCTTGAATCTTGAATTTAATAACACATTTATGTATTTAATTTCAATTTCAATTAATTACCAACATGTTTAATTAATTATTTAACGATGTATTTATTTATTTATTTAATTTGAGCACTTTTAGTCCTCCAAAATTGAATGGAAAGTAGAAGGTAATTAGTTCTGCTTGGGTTTGATTTTTACCCATGTGTGAGGTTGTTCAATAATTCTTCCGTCTTTTGCTTAGAAGTTAATGTCAATTAAATTAAATCCTTGAATCATGTTAATTAATCAGCGTCGGAAGTGTCAGAACAAGCCGGCAGTACCTTTCTGTTAGGCGGATTTTCACTTGTTTTGCGCGGATAAAGACGCTTTTATGACTCAGTGCGGGATTAAACGACTGGTGGTGATGGATATTTTCTGTAGTAAATGTCGACTGTTCTCAGCCTCTAATGTGCTTTACCTTCCTTGACATTGCACCGTGCAACCAGTCAGATTGACTTGTGAATTATGTCAAAAAATCCCACAGATGAAAGGGTTGCTTTGAAAGCGGCGGTAAAAGAAGAAGAAGAAAAAAAAAAATCAAGTCTTTCAGGCGGTGTTTGAACGCAGACCGACGAGCTGCTGCCAGATCAAAAATCCCATCAAACAATAACATTTTTCTCTTTTTTTTGATTGTGATTAGGCCTTGTTTTTTGACAGCCACTGAAATAATTGTGGAAGTAATGAGATAGTGGCAGTGGTTTTTTTTTTTTTTCTTTCTGGTTTCAAATACTGAAAAGATGATGAAAAACTGCCACGACTCCAGGAAGAAGAAGAAGAAGAAGAAGAAAAAGAAGAAGGAGCGTGGCTGGGTGGGAAAAAAAAAAAAAAAGACTTCAAAGAGAATGATAAGCAAATGTAGCCCAGCTTTCATTCTGAATTAAGTCAACCAGCCACTTTAATCAAATTGTTCCAGCGGAATCAAACTACAAACACAGAAACAGAGAACGGCAGAGGATGGAGATTGATTTTCAGCCTCCGAAACTTCCTGTGACACCAAAGCGAACGTACACTTCCCCCCATTTACACTGATTCTCCTGTTTTGACTCTGGGTGTTGACCTGAGGGGGGGGGGGGGGGGGGGGGGGGGGGGGGCTGTCACTCCCGCTTTTTAACACAAACAACAATTAAATGAGACGTAAAACAAGCAGACATCATCTTCACTTATGCACTTTTTTTTTTCTATCCGAACAGTCTTGGCGTCATGACAAATGCCGAATGCAAATGTCCAACCTTTGGATCCTGGAGGGACAACTCATCCTGTCAAACAAAAACCACCGGCTGCTTTGACGGACGCAGATTTAGACTTCATTTACTGGTTTCTAGGAGACACTGGACTTCATTTACCTACTGTTTGGAACAAGAAATGTCTTCTTAAAGCTCTTTTTTGGTGGGAGTCGGTCACATCTGACATTCACACAAGCCTTAAAGGGATTATAAAATTAGTTTAGCTCAGTTTTTAGATGATTGGGAGTAGGAATGTGTGGTATGTCCAAAAATGTATGTCCTGGTATAATTTGAGCCACTGGCAGTATACGGTATATATCACTGTATAGTACTTTTGTAGGATGGAAAAGAATCGAATGGTTTTAATGGTTTTACTGGTCTTAATGGTTTTACTGGTCTTAATGGTTTTACTGGTCTTAATGGTTTTACTGGTTTTACTGGTCTTAATGGTTTTACTGGTTTAATGGTCTTCGTGGTTTTACTGGCCTTAATGGTTCTACTGGTCTTAATGGTTCTACTGGTCTTAATGGTTCTACTGGTCTTAATGGTTTTACTGGTCCTAATGGTTTTATGGTTTTATGATTTTTTACTGGTTTAACTGGTCTTAATGGTTTTACTGGTTTTAATGGTGTTAACTGTTTAATGGTTTTACTGGTCTTAGTGGTTTTACTGGTTTAATGGTCTAGATGGTTTTAATGGTTTTACTGGTTTTAATGGTTTTACTGGTCTTAATGGTTTTACTGGTTTTACTGGTCTTAATGGTTTTACTGGTTTTAATGGTTTTACTGGTTTTAATGGTTTTACTGGTCTTAATGGTTTAACTGGTTTTAAATTAGCAGAAAAAAAAATTCACCACCAAATATTTATTCAACATTATTTAACTGTGAACAATGGATCAAAGTAATGTTTAACATGAATTTATAGAATTAGACAAAAAATAACTGGAGTGAGAATATAAATAGGTACTGAAAATGTGTTACAAAAAAAACATGTCACGTAAAAAGTTAATGTAAGAACAAACTCAACATGAAGTGGTGTGTGTGTGTGTGTGTGTGTGTGTGTGTGTATGCCACTCATGTTCCACTCAGGTCACAGTGTTCCTTCCAAACACACACATTACATTTGCAGTAGTGTTGCACTGATCGATCATAATCGGCTGATATCGCCTAAAAATAGCAGAAAAACATGCCAATCAAAAAGCCTGACGTAAATTACTAGTGACCATTTTTAAACTGTCAAACACACTACAGAACAGGTGCACCTGGTCTGGACTGTTTCAAACATACGGTAATTTCCGGACTATAGAGCGCACCTGATTATAAGCCGCACCCACCTCATTTTAAGAGGAAAACCGATTTTGTACATACACAAGCCGCACCTGTATATAAGCCGCATGTGCCCACATTAAAACATGTAACACAAACACAAAATTAACCCAAACCTGACTTCAAGTCCCGCCAATGAAACTAAATGTCCTTCATTAAAGTCCACAGTCCAAAAATCACAGCCGACAAAATGAACGGAAAATGATACTTAAGGTTTGATGCAGACCTGCAGAGTCCGTTGAAAGTAATCCAAGGAAAAAAAAAGGGTATATTTCCAAAGGTAAGGGAGGGAAAAATATATATCCACTATTGTCCGCCGCGTCCACAAACAGGTGGCTGGTCGCTGCCTCGCCTCATCTATCGCAGAGTCAGTGATAACTTTAACCTTTCGCAGAGAGTTCAGGTCAAACTCCTCCGTGCCAACGTGCAAAAAAAATCCACAGGGTCTGGTCGAGCCTCTGTCTTCTCTCACACACCGCCGCAGGTTTTTCTTTAAGCAACTTTTTACCCCCTCTTCACCTTTTTTTGTCTGTCCGTCACCTTTACCGGTCCCCACTTAAACCCGTCACCCCGCGTTTGTTCCGCCCCTCCTTTTTCATTCAGTCTTCCTCGACGCATATATTCCACCGGTCTAAATCTTACCTTTTCTACTCGAGCGCCGCTGGCGGCCATTAGAAAAATTACATAAATTGGCCGCATCACTGAATAAGCCGCAGGGTTGAAAGTTTGGGAAAAAAGTAGCGGCTTATAGTCCGGAATTTACGGTAGTTAGTTCATAGTTTTATTTGTATAAATGATGCACCCTCTGCTAGATGACACGTTTGGACATTTAAAATTCCTTCAGTGATCAGCAGTGATCGGCAGATCAAGTGTTTTGGTGATCGGTATTGGTGATCAGACCAAAAAATGCTGATGGTGCATCACTCATTTGCAGCATATCATGCTCCCAGTGCTTCCCTTTTGTGCCCATGTCCTTGTTGGGGCAGAGCAGCCAGGGCTGGGGCTCACACATTCTTAACCAGACTGGTAGAGGCTGGTGTGTGGGGAATGTGCTGGTGCTGTTGAATAAGAGGAGTCACCAAAGCTTTCCATAGGTCTGCTAGGAAAAGTCTCCTCTGGAAACTCTTCCTCTAATACCAGGTTGGCACAAAATAAAGGGAAAGAGATGAGTTCACATAACAGACACCTGTATAGTCTGAAAAAATGATTCACACAAGGACAGGAAAGAGGAGTGAGTGAGTGAGTGAGTGAGTGAGTGAGTGAGTGAGTGAGTGAGTGAGTGAGTGAGTGAGTGAGTGAGTGAGTGAGTGAGTGAGTGAGTGAGTGAGTGAGTGAGGTGTGGTGGTGTGTATGCGGATGTTTTCTGTCTGATGGATGAATATATTGTGGATTCCCATTCTTTTCCTATGGCGGTCACTTTTGAGCAGGAACACCACAGATGTTACAAGGTTGATTAAAACACTGAAAATTCAATGACAGAAGTGATCATTATTTTATATGTTCAGGTGCATAGTGTGGAGGATAACATCAGGCCTTGATGAAACACATGAAAAACATGTTTTAAATTGGAAATCGGTCAGATTTGACCCGAACATGACTGGAGGTTTAATGGTTGTAATGGTTTTACTGGTTTAATGGTTTTACTGGTCTTAGTGGTTTTACTGGTTTAATGGTTTTACTGGTCTTAATGGTTTTACTGGTCTTCAATGGTCTTACTGCTTTAATGGTTTTACTGGTCTTACTGGTTTTACTGGTCTGACTGGTCTTACTGGTTTTACTGGTTTTACAGATCTTACTGGTTTTACTGATCTTACTGGTTTTACTGGTTTTATTGGTCTGACTGGTTTTACTGGTTTTATTGGTCTGACTGGTCTTACCGGTTTTACTGGTCTTACTGGTTTTACCGGTCTTACTGGTTTTACCGGTTTTACTGTTTTACTGGTTTTACCGGTCTTACTGGTTTTACTGGTTTTACTGGTCTTACTGGTTTTATTGATCTGACTGGTCTTACTGGTTTTACTGGTTTTAATGATTTTACTGGTTTTACTGGTTTAAATGGTTTTGACTGTTTTAATGGTTTAACCCTCTGGTTGTGTTCATGTCCCACTCCCTACTTTAGTGTTCCTGGTCTGTTTGAACTGCTCTTAAATTAGCAGAAAAAACTTTTTTTCACCACCAAACAGATAGACCAGCCAATAAAATACAGGAAATCAGATTAAAGCCCCGCCCACTGGTGCATTCTACATCTCCTGGTTCAGGCCACTGAACACAACCTTGTGGGTCAGCGTGAGAAATGACATATGTGGCGTGTGAGCGTGTGAAGTCATTGAAATGCGTGTGTCACACCGTGGTGTTCATTTTTAACAACAGAAACTCTATGGCTGTCATGACTTTGGCTGTTAGCTTGTTAGCTCGCTTTTCAGACACCCTGTAAATGAAATTGTACTGAATTGAAATGCATTGGCATCACATACCATTCTAACCAGTAGTACACTAAATAACCTATATATTTTATATTTGTAGTTTTTTTTAAGTAAATGCTTCTGCTAACACAGCATCTAGGAAAACTGTGGTGCTAGCTGCTTCTTAGAGGCATTTGGTGGACATTGGAAATGGCAATACTGCCATCGACAGGATGGACAGTAGAATGTTATGAGAAAAATCTCTACCGTGAACAAAAAAAAATTCCTCATAAGGTATGATACCTTGCATTACACCCATTCCTAATTGCAAGTACATACATATAGTTGACATTAAAAAAATCACACCATTTGGATGTACATTTACAAATTTTGATTTTGCCATTTTGAGCCAAACTGTCAACATGGAAGTGATTAGGGCATGTCTTTTTCGCCGACACAAAACACTATTTTTAGAACTCGTCTAAAGTTCTGAACAACATCACAGTTACGTGGTAGTAAGTAGGGGGTCCCTAAAGACAAAGTCTTAGTCTAGTTTCACTTGTCCAAAATTCGCAACATTTTAGTCAACGAAATCTAAAATAATTTTAGTCGACTAAAATGTGACAACCTTTTTTTTTTCATTTTGTTAAAAATTACGTATAACTTATTGTAATGTTTTAATGTGTAATACATTCTTGCCTATTTTGGTCATTTTTAAGTATTTTCTTATTCTAAAAGTCTGGAATCAAACTAATGAAAAGTTCCCACATGTGTGTTAGTGATAAAGAAAACTCAAGTCTGAAATGATGGTTGGATCAAGTTTACAATATAAGTCTGGGCTTATTTAAATTTTTTACTGAATATTTTGCTAACTTTTGGTTGTTTTACTGAATATTTTGGTAATTTTTGTTAATTTTACTCAATATTTTCTTAACTTTTGTTTGTTTACTGAATGTTTTGTTAACTTTTCTTCTTAATTTTATTCAATATTTTGGTGATTCTTCTTAATTTTATTCAATATTTTGGTGATTCTTCTTAATTTTATTCAATATTTTGGTCATTCTTCCTAATTTTACTCAGTATTTTGGTCATTTTTGTTCAGCCAGCGTAGCGGTGGTTTGGGAAGACTGTTGGATGTGCGATGGAAGCAGTGGCTGTTGTTTGGCTTCGCCCTCAGGCATGAAACGAACAGAAACGCAAAACAGACGAGCTAAAACACCAGCCAAAGATCTGACACAAACATTTCCATAACAGCCTCTTACATTTATGTCTATTTTTAGGGCATTTTACTATATTTATAAAGTATTTTAGTATATTTTTTGTCAAATGTATTTTATTTCTAGGGCATTTTCGTGTATTTTTTTTCCCCAAAATTAAGGCAATGGGGTGAAAAAAAGTAAACAGAGATTAATTTTTCAGTCTCCACCTTTTTCTCTGTTAAATAAACAGTAAACATTAGTGTTTTAGTCCAAACTCCAGGTGTTTCCTTTGCAAAAAGAAATAAAAAAAACAAAAACAAAACAAAAACAAAGATAACATTCTTTTGTCTGGACTTCAGTCAAATTTGAATCATTTAGTCCATTTTTTCTCTATATTTAGTGTATTTCACCATATTTTTTAGTGCATTTTATTGTATTTTTGTCGATTTTAGTGCATTTTACCTGTACTTTTTTAAGACATTTTACTCTATAGGGTATTTTAGTATATTTTTAGTTAGTAGGAGTGTTTTTCAGTCTCCATCTTTTTCTCTGTTAAACAGTAAAAGTGAGTGTTTTCATCCAAACTCCAGATGTTTCATTTACAAAGAGAACATTCTTTTATCTGGATCCAAACGCTTGAAGAACAGCTGCAGTTTTTACTTTACACAGGCATTTTTCAGCTGTTTGAAGCGGAATCGTTTCAGACAGTAAAGGGTTAAACACAGAGCTGCCATTACTCATGTCCTAACAGCCTGTAATGGAATTTTCCTCGGATGAGCAAAAGGTTGTCAAGCCGCTCGCTCGCTGCAGATCACAAAAGCAACTCGGCGGAGTGGGAGTGGAAACACACACACACACACACTTGTTCTGGTATTTTCATTAATTACAGAAGAGCTTTATGGACACAAACGAAGCATCGTCTGTCAGAAACAAACGACGGCGGCCTTCAACTCCAGCCTTTAATCATTCTAATTGTGTCCTCGCTTTTACCTGAAACGTTTACAAAGACATGTTTCATTCTTTTCTTTGATCTGATATTTAATCATCTGAGGTAGAGCTGGAATCATACGGATAAGAAATTATATCAATAATTCAGATTAATAATTCGGGTGGTTCTGTTGTTTTTTTTAAACAAAGACAGTGTTTGTCCATAAAATATAAACAAATATGAGGAAAATATGGTCATAAAAAGAAAGGCGTCCCCATGAAGTTAAAACACTTCAGTAGCAAAGAGGAGACCACCCACAAGAGACCACCCATAGTGGAGAAAGGAGACCACCCACAGTAGAAACAGGAGTCCACCCACAGTAGAAACAGGAGACCACCCACAGTAGAAACAGGAGACCACCCACAGTAGAAACAGGAGACCACCAACAGTAGAAACAGACAATCACTCACAGTAGAAACAGGAGACCACCCACAGTAGAAACAGGAGTCCACCAACAGTAGAAACAGACAATCACCCACAGTAGAAACAGGAGACCACCCACAGTAGAAACAGGTGTCCACCAACAGTAGACACAGACAATCACCCACAGTAGAAACAGGAGACCACCCACAGTAGAAACAGGAGACCACCCACAGTAGAAACAGACAATCACCCACAGTAGAAACAGGAGACCACCCACAGTAGAAACAGGAGACCACCCACAGTAGAAACAGGAGACCACCCACAGTAGAAACAGGAGACCACCCACAGTAGAAACAGGAGACCACCCACAGTAGAAACGGGAGTCCACCCACAGTAGAAACGGGAGTCCACCCACAGTAGAAACAGGAGCCCACCCACAGTAGAAACGGGAGACCACCCACAGTAGAAACAGGAGCCCACCCACAGTAGAAACAGGAGACCACCCACAGTGGAAAAGGGAGACCACCCACAGTAGAAACGGGAGTCCACCCACAGTAGAAACAGACAATCACCCACAGTAGAAACAGGAGACCACCCACAGTAGAAACGGGAGACCACCCACAGTAGAAACGGGAGACCACCCACAGTAGAAACAGGAACCCACCCACAGTAGAAACAGGAGACCACCCACAGTGGAAAAGGGAGACCACCCACAGTAGAAACGGGAGACCACCCACAGTAGAAACGGGAGACTACCCACAGTAGAAACGGGAGACTACCCACAGTAGAAATAGACGACCACCCACAGTAGAAACATGACCTGGTGTCAGACCATCACAGTCCTCAGATACACGTCTTAAAATCCTGACATCGATTAGGACTTTTTTTTTTTTATCTGATGACTGTTTTTATCTTTAGATTAGGAAACGGGGAACATCTCAGGAATTGTCCACCATCACAGTTTCCAGCAAATGAATGTCATATTTGTCCAAGACCTTGTACTGTGTTGGACTCATTAGTTGTTTATTTTTGGACATAACGGAGGATTTAGCACCTTTTAAACTGTCACTGACACAAACCGTTAGCGTTGGTTAATGTGGGAAATGAAGTGGAAAACGTGTGAACAGATGTTTACAGACATGTGAGTTCAACCAACGGTGGCTCGTCAACAAAGGGAAGCACAAGAGCAGAGGTAGCCTGAGTTTTGTCTGACAGGAAAAAAATTAGTGAATGTTCTGTACCTTCATGGTGCTCAAAGAGCTTTCCATTAGGTTTCTAAGGTTCTGTCAATCCTACTTTGAGACTAAGTCAGGGTTCAGTGTCTTGCCCAAGGACACTTCAACATGTGGACAGCCAGAGCCAGGACATGAACCACCATCCCTTCGGTCATCGGACGACCCACTCTACCAACTGAGCCACGGCCGGTGTCCTCGCCAATCGCCGTTAATGTGTCCGTCAGGTTATTGTGGGAATTCTAGCCAAATCAAATGTTAACGTTTAAGATCCAGGGGCCACATGTATGAAGACGTTGTCAAACATGTGGTCTGTCAGATCGTAGACTGAAACCAGGAGTTCGGACAAATCTGGAAAAGTCTGTATGAACAAAAAAAGATCCAAATGAACAAAACTGTGCAAACGATTGAATCCAAACAATTTTCTGTTGTTCGTTTCAATCAGGTGAAATTAAGCACATTTGTTGGAGAACCAGACCCCTCCCACTCCATGACAGTGGGTGGAGTCACCAGAGGACATGGTATAGATAGGATAGTTTAACGTTCTGTTGTTTTGTTGGTGGCATCTACGAAAGAAGTCCACAAATGTAGTGGGCCTATTTTTGCTGTAATTAACAGTTTTTAAGTTCTGTTGTACTGTATAAAGTTATACATTGTCACAATGTGTAATGGTAATTTTCCCCAATAAAACGCATGAAAAAAAAAAAAAAAAAAAAAAACGCTATTTACGTAAACGTGTAGTAATTGGTCGATACGTAGCACTTCTCTGATTCGCAGATATTAGTAAAAATATGTTCATATCCAGGAGAACGACACAACTACATCACCAGACATGTTTGTTTAGTTTAGTTTTTTTCATTACGTAACAACTGGAGTGAACTGATGACGTAGGTAACAGTTGAAGGGGTGTCCCAATTCATAGCCCTGCCCCTTTCAGCTCAATTTGAAGCGGTGTAAGGGGTGAAATGGGATTCAGCTGAAGTAAGTCCAGAATTATTATTACCTTGATTTTTATTTTTTTATTTTGCGGTTAAGTGCATTGTAGATAATGTCACTGTGTCCGTTGTGCTGAAAAGAAAGCAAAGGATTGTGGGACAATGAGGTGGATGTAGCTTTAAACCTGCAGCCATCTCCTATTGACAGCCTGCTGGGACTGTGAATTGAAAGGGCATGATCTTTTCTGAAGGCAGACAGGGGATTGTACTGATACTATTTTCAGAACCACATCAAGCCAATTAGCGCAGCAGCAGCTAAGACTGGTGCATGCTGGGAACCAAATGTATGAGAATGTGTGTGTGCATGTTAAGATTCCTACCTTTATGGGGACATGGATTTGTTTACACAGTCATACAAGTCCCCACAAGGGTTAAATAATAAACATAGGTCCCCACTCATAAAATAATAATCTGTGTGAAGCAGGAACTTTTATGCCAATGATGTCCCCAATAAACGTGGTCTGTCAGAATTAACGCATTGACACAGATTAATCCATCATCATAATTAAACCAATTGAAAATTCTCACGCAATTTAATGACAATTGCATATATTTAAATATATATATGTTTATGGAAATTTTACTCACATTTTGGTGTATTTTCTATGTTTTAGAAGAGTACCCCCCCCCACACACACACACACACACTGACATAAAGCATCGTAATCATGATTAATCAAAATTAATCCAAACCAACCCTGTGATTAATCCAATTAAAAATGTTAATTATTTGACAGCCCTACTCTAATAAACACATTACCTGTTCTTTTCCAAAAGTCCCCATGAACCATGAAATAAACACATGCAAACACATGTATAGTACATGCACTTGGTCCTCATGAAACATGGAAACCAGTGTGTGTGTGTGTGTGTGTGTGTGTGTACATCTGTTTTATGTAAGCTGGACCATATGTTCATATTCAGATGTATGTGTCGACTTCGTAGGGTTAAAATTATCCCGGGCTCGTTAGCTAAAGCGTCCCCAGCGTCTGCTAATTAGCACATAATTGGACAGGAGCGTCCGCCACTGTGGGGACGGTAATTTCAGAATAAAGTTAGGTTTCCTTCTGAAGACATTCCTCACAGCCGTGACCACGCCGCCACAATTAGCCTTCTCTGCATTAGCGTCGCTCGTCAACCGTGAACCATCAGTTATTATTCGTTAACGCCGCCGTTATTACGCAGGAGGGACAAAGCTCACACTGGAGCTTCTGCCGCCGCCACTGCTGCTTTATTCAAAAGTCTGGAGGGTTTTCTGGAAGACGTGTATGTAAAAAAGGATGTTATGTTTTTAAGGAAAGAAGAGAAAAAAAGATGTGAGGGCAGTGGTGGTTTTTAGTTTAGAAGAAGTAGAAGAAAAGACAGAAGAGAAGCAGCGACTGCAGGAAATAAAAGCCACTGGAGATGATAAAGCTGCAGGGGAACAAAAAAAAAAAAAAAAAAAATCTCCCGTTTAAGAAAAAATATATATAGAAAAAAAATGGATAAATGAAAATTAAACACAAATAAATAAGTAAATAAAAAATAACCTAGTAAAATGAAATGTAAAAAATAAATAAATGAACGAATAAATAAAAAAAATAAACACCTGAATTAATTATTTAATTAATAAGAAAACAATTAATTCATGAAAAATAATTAAATAAAACAAATAAATAAAAATAAATAAATAAAATTAAAACAAAAATAAATTATAAAGACCAGTTAGGGGCAAAAAGACAAAAAAAGAGAAAAGGTGTGCAAAAATGTTTTAATTTAAATGTACATAAAAGTAAAACATACGGAAAATCGAAATGATAATTCATTTGACTATAACACATACACCAGGAAAAAATACAAATAAAATAATAAATGTTAAAATAAGTGGAGACAATTATACAATGGATTATTTTGGTATGTTGCATATTTGCGACAGTAGGCATCATGGGGTTAAAAGTGAGATAATTGAAGAAGTTAGTTGTTTTTTTCTTTTCGATAAGCCATTGCTAACAGATGCTTGTCTGAACAGAGGTGGAAGAACCAACAGGAACCTGGAGCTGTGACTGTGGAGAAGGTGTGAGCAGCAGCTGGAAATAGAAACTAGATGAATCACATCAGGTTTGGTCGGTAATTACAGCCTTTGCGTCGGCAGAGTTGATCACACAGAGCCATCTGCAGCTTCAGCTTCAGCTTTAGTTTTAGCTTCAGCTTGGAAAAGCTCCAGCAGATCCACAACCAGCCCACGCTGACCCAACATCTCACACCTCTAATGAAGGAACAACTTTAATTTATATTTAAAGGTAGGGTTGAAGATCTTGGAAAACGGTTCCTGGAGTTATATTTGAAAGTATACACACCTGAGCCTACTACTACTACTAATAATAATGGATTAGATTTCTATAGTGATTTCAAGGCACCCAAAGCACTTTACATTAGTGATTCATTCACTCTCACATGCTCCCTCTGGTGGTGGTAAACTACATATGTAGTCGCAGTTGTCCTGAGGCAGACTGACAGAAGTGTGGCAGCCGTTTCGTGCCTACAGCCCCCCTGACCACCACCAAACACTCATACACCAGTGTAAGTGACACTGGAGGCAAGGAGGGTCAAGTGTCTTATACAAGGACACAATGGACTAACTAGGACAGGGAATCGAACTGCAAACTCTATGGTTAATGGACGACTTGCCGGCCACACTGCCTCTGTCAAATTCAGCCATGAGCCAGTGGTAAGATATTTGGTTCTGGTTCCTTCAGTTTCTGTCTTTGCCCCTGTCTGTCTGTCTGTCTGTCTGTCTGGCCTGGATCTTGTGTGTGAGTTCTAGCCTGTTCCTGTCTACGAGCCTGCTTATCCCCTGTCGGTGCTTCTTTAGCTCTGGGACCCTGGATTGGACTTTTCTTCGGAACCGCGGTATGTTTTTTGGGTTTAGCTGGACACGAGTGTTCCTTCTGTGTATGACCCATGTCTGTCTGACCCTCACGTCTCTGCCTCCGTCCTCAGACAGGTTCTTCATCTTCCTCATTACTCACGGAACCCTGCTGAGGAATTACTTGTTCAATATAATTATAGTTTTGTCAATAAAATCTGTAAATGCAGTCAGTCGTGTCAGAGTCCTGCATTTAGATCCACCTCTGGTACTGAGATTCTAACAGTTTTTTTTTTTTAATCTTTTTTTTTCTTTCAAAAGTGGGTTTTTTAAATGTGTTTTTGTCAAAATGTTTTTTGTTTTTTTTAATGCATTTTTTTTAACATATTTTTTTCCCCGCAATTATACTGTATGTCACAGGATGGGACGTGCATGGTCACATGATCACTTCTCTGGCAGTTGCTGTAACCAGAGGTGGGTATTTCCAGGTCCATCAAGTCAAAGTCCTGCCATGTATTGGTTCAAACCTGTTCATTGAACCAGCCCATTTTGATGAGCACAATGCCTCATCCAGGTAAATGGGATAATTAGGGGAATCACCTGTGTTCAGTGAACAGGTTTGAAGTAATACATGGTAGGACTATGACTTGATGGACCTGGAATTACCCACCTCTGGCTGTAACTATTACAACCATAGTAAACCATAGGCCAACCATTAGCTGCTGGGACACCAGAACTCTTGGAGTGGTAATTATGATAATTCTAGACAGTTTTCACAGATTTAATTTCATTAACTGTTAGTTTTTCAATATTTAAGTTGTTTTTTTTTGGGTTTTTTTTTTTACAGATATAATGTATTCTCTGTTTTGTAAAGTGCAAGAACTGTGTAAAAAACATTACATAAATATAATTTGTTGTTGTTGTTAAGTGCTGAGCATATTTACACAAAATATTTCAACCTGACAATGTAGGGACCACATGTACAGACCCTTGTAATGTAAATAATGTAATATAAATAATAAATAATATGAATAATAATAATAATAATAATAATAATAATAATAATAATATAAATAATAATAATAATGTATGTATAATGTAATATAATATAATATGTTAGCCGGTTTGTTTGACATGTTAGTGTCTTTATCGAGTTCACCAGGGACTTTTACTGACCAGAGAATTAGCCAATTCATTCACTCTAACACTATCAGGGTGATGGCCAATTTAAAGCTCCGACAGTGACAGCAGTGAAATCTCGCGGAATGATATTTCATGAGATACTACCCCCTAGAACAACCATCTACGGAAACACGTTCAAAGCACAAATATATTTTGTTGACATTTTAGGAATATTGCTATTGTTTTGCGAAAAACTGTAATGAAAACACATCTACCGTCAGTATCAGTATCAGTGTCAGTATGAGTATCAGTATCAGTATCAGTATTAGTGTCAATATCAGTGCTGTGATCGTATCGACTCGTGGATCAAACAGTTTCCATTTGTTCTGTCTGAAATTTAAATATGTGTAAAGTAATGACAGAAGACAGATAGCGGTGCTGATATCTGCAGACAGCTGATCGATCGCCAAACTGGGGAGTCTGACTTCCCCTGGCCCCGCCCACCTTAACCTTTACTGCCACTGGTCGACAGGTCCATCAATCAGGGCGGCGGCAGCGGCGGCCCCTCACAGTCCTGATCAATCACATGGATTTTCCAGATGTTTGTATCATGACATTTGATGGTTAATGTTCGTCCGTCTGCGATAAACACGACGAGGAAATGAAAAGGCACCGATCAATCTGTGCGACTGTTGTTGGAACGTGTTCAATAACACTTTGAATGGAGGATGAACCTGTGAGGAGTGCCATTGATTGACTCTGAGAACCACTAAGGTAAAAACACCGCTAAGGTAAAAACACCACTAAGGTAAAAACACCGCTAAGGTAAAAACACCGCTAAGGTAAAAACACCGCTAAGGTAAAAACACCGCTAAGGTAAAAACACCGCTAAGGTAAAAACACCGCTAAGGTAAAAACACCGCTAAGGTAAAAACACCACTAAGGTAAAAACACCACTAAGGTAAAAACACCGCTAAGGTAAAAACACCACTAAGGGAAGTTACAAAACGCCTTTATGTAAAATGTTCGTCTCTGAAAGACAATTCAAATTACGAATTGAAACGAACTCCCTGAAATGTCTTTACAGTACTATACATAAATACAGTACTATATGTACTGTACATAAATACAATACTATATGTACTGTACATAAATACAATACTATATGTACTGTACATAAATACAGTACTATATGTACTGTACATAAATACGTATGTACTGTACACTTAGACATAGTGTGCCTTCCACCCTCATTCGTCACAGACTTCTAACACACTTCAGCGCAGGCAGGGCGGTCAAACCCAATCATTGTTTATGAGCTACCACAGTGCAAGGGTGCAGAGCTCTGTGCACTGCTCAGCAGCGCTTGTTTCCTCCTCCTTATTAGCTCTACAGCCAGGACTTTCTGCTGTAAAGTTGACAGGTACATGTTTGTAATGGTCGCATTCAGAACTAGTTGCCGCGCAGCACAGCGGCAGAGCGCCAAGTTTACTGTGGTCAGTGTGGAAGCACCTTTACTGTTCATTTTTAAAGGGTTTAAGGGGTAGTATGGGGGGGGGGCCTCGGGACACACCATGCCTCTTATAGGTAAAATGAGACTACTTATGAAAAAAAAAAAAATCACGTGATGAAACAACTTCTGGAACAAATTAATTTTGTAAATTGAGGTACCACTGTGTGTGTGTGTATATATATTCTGTATATACATACATAGACATATTTAGTGTTATACTGATACTGGAAAATTTCCAGAAAGTTTCTCCAGTTCTGCCCAAAGGATCAATAAACTTCTTCATCTAATGTAATCTAATGTATGTAAAACACACAAGTGATAAAAATGTCAGAAGTTCAAACTTACACAATCTCCTCCAGCGTCTACATTAAACCACATCCACCTGAGCAGCACAACTTTGTTGGAGTATGAGGTGAACTGTCCTCCTCCTGCTCCTCCTCCTCCTCCTCCTGCTCCTCCTCCTCCTGCTCTCGAGTGTAGGGAGTGATTAGAAACCATCTGAAGATGTTTATTAATGACCTTGGCATGTCTGGAGGTGGCAACGCACAAAGACAGTCTTCAGGTCCAGGACAAGGCGCCTGGTGGACATCCATATTAATGTGGACATGGTCTGTGTTCTGCTGCCATCAACCACAGCTGAAGTCCAGACACTGCCGTCCCCCAGGATGCCGTCCCTCAGGACGGCCTTTATCTTCTGACCAGCACAACTGTCAGCCCACCTATCCAAACATGTGCCCCCACCTCCACCTCATATCTTCACATGTCCACAGATGTCGTCAGATGTCTTCACTTGTCCTCAGATGTCTTTAGATGGGCAGACGTCTTTACGTCTTCAAAACAAACAAACCCTAATAAATAAAAGTAAATAAACTAAGTCCAGATGCTGCAGTTTTCAGATCAATGGTTTGGACTAAACCACCGTCACTGCAGGTGTGTATTGTCCTAAAATGACTGAAATAAATATTTCAGTTTTTATATTTATGCCTCAACAGCGGTGGATGCAGCGGCGCTCCAAACATGCTGCTGATTCTGGGCGTGTCCACACAAGGCCAGAGGTCACAGGCAGTCGGGGGTCAGGGTGCTAACGAGGCTAATTGAAGTTCGACAGGGAGCTCGACAGCGATCCGTGACCGATCAGCTGAAAAATACAAACTTGTTTTTATCTGAGTGAAAGAAGATGACGAAGGTTAAAAATGTGACTGAAGATTTTCTTCACAGCAGAAAAAAAAAAAAGAGGAAAACTGTCATGGCCGCCATCATTTCCTGTCACCATGGTTACAAGTGTCTTTTCTTCGCTGTTTTGTTGGTGCGGCGACAGCAGGACTGAAGTGGACGGTGAGAAATGAAAGGAGTTTGATCACAGAGACAAACGAGAATGCAGACAAGTGGTGAGAACGCCGATGAGTCGTGAGTATGCCAACGAGTGGTGAGAACACTGATGAGTTGATATTTTTTCCCCATTTTTTTGTGTATTTTTGCAGATTTTTTTTTTCCATAGTTTATCACATTTTGGGGTGGGTTTTTTTTCTGTATTTAAAACATTTTTTTTTAGAATATATTTAGAATTTTTCGTCACTAGATTTTAGATTTTTCATGTTTTATCTTTAGTTGTTCAGTTTAATTCAGTTCAGTAGTCTTTAGTTCTCTGGATTCAGATTGTTTAGATGAATGTGTTTTAGTTTTTAACAAACTCTAAATATGCTTTAAATCTGTGGTCTAACGGTGACGTGTCGTGCGTTTCTGACTGTGTTTGTACATTTGCAGTTGTTCGGTAGAAAAGCGTCTCTCAGCAGATCTGGCAGCTTCAGACTGAGAGGTTTTATTAGTGATAAGGGGGAAGCTGTGGTCTTATTAAAACAGTTTGAGCTGCTGGAGTGATGAAACGCTGCAGGAAGATGAACCAAAGAGGTCACAACACCTCCTCCAAAATATTTAATTGGTATTTTCTGAGTCTTTCTGCTGGTCGGGTTTTTGCTTCTGCATCCAGACAGAAAATACACTGACGGCTGCACAACACACCTCAGGCCTGTCACTTTATTAGCATGAGACGCTGATTACAGCTGCACACTAGTGCTTACTTATGTTTCCCACACTCCGGCAAAAAAGACAAACATTTTACTTTAAAACTGCACAAAAAGCAGCTTCCAAGCATCAGCATCAGCATTAGACAAACAAAACAACTAAAACAAGGGTTTTTAAAGTGAAAAAATAAACAAAAGTGTGTAAATATGTGGTTAACCAAGTACACACTGTAAACCTGAATAAGTTAACAGAACTACAAAAATTTAAGGCAATCGATTGCCTCAATTATTTTAACTTGATGAACCTAAAAAATACAACTTTCCAGAACTTAAAATGTAGATGCTTATTAAAGTATATAAAATAAAATATCAATCTAAGCCTGCACGATATGCAGGATGTTAAACAATGAAAAACTAGTATTCAGATAATGCCAAATCTTGCCCCTATTATGTGCCAATCTAAAATTTCTATGACAACCTGTTCTTGAATTAGAGCCAATAATGTGATTTTGACCTTTCTGGTAAATACGACCTTGACCTTTGACCTTTACTCAAGTGGATCATTGCATCTGATGCGCTTTAACTATTCTGCCTTACAAAGCAAAAAGGCAACAACTGCATTCTTTGGCGAAAATTATTTTTTTTGCAACATTTAAATCATTCTTTGTCATGTAATAAAATATCTCATCTCAAATGGGTTAGGGTCGTTTTGGAGAAAATTGGTGAGTGTTTGTACATTAACTGCAAATAGTACTAGTAAAGCAAAGCAAAAAGACAGTAAAGACCAGTACTGTGTTCTTACCAATGTCCATTTAGTCAATCACTGTATTAGACTGAAACAGTTAGTGTTCAATGACAATAATTACTGTACTTTCTGCACTATAATGTGAACTGTCAATGGATGGTTTTTATGAAGGTTTTTCATATATAAGGCGCATTGATGTCAAAATCATTAGATAAAAAGTTAAAATTATGAGATAAAAAGTAAAAATTCCCAGTCAGTAAGCACTACTAGAATTAATCCACTGTGGTTTTTGTAGAACTAGGTAATATACCGTAACAATAACTGCCTCATGTCCAATAATCTACAACTACTGAACAACAAAAGAACTGTCAGGTCATTTTTCTCAGTTTGGTGCCTTTTACTTTGTAGGGCAGTATATGTATACTCACTCACTCACTCATCTGAACCCGCTTTATCCTCACTGGGGTCACAGGGGTCACTGGGGGTCTAATCCAGCTACAATGGGTGAAGGTGGGGTACACCCTGTATGAGTCTCTAGTTCATTTCAGGACTGAACATATATAGACAAACAATCAATGTCACATTCACACCTATGGGTGATTTAAATTCACCAGTTAACCTATCAGTGCATGTGTTTGGATGGAGAGAGGAAACTGGAGAAAACCCACACAGAAAGGTCTGGTGTGGGATTTGAACTACGGTCCTTCTTGCTGTGAGGCATGAGTGCTTACCACTGTACCACCATTCCACCCAGTATAGTATGTCCATGTAATTTCATGGTATCTCAAGTATTACTTTAGTTATAGAGTGATATGCGTCTGTGGACACACACACACACACACACACACACACACAATGTTGGGCAAGATTAAGAAATAAATAAATAAGATGTGGGTTGCTCACTAGTTGCACCTGTTAAAAACAACTCATCTAACTTTTCTATTTGAACAGGTCAGTCATTATTTTTTGTATTTTATTTTATTAATTTGAGATTTTTTAAATCTTTCTTTTATTTTGTTTAGACTCTTTTCTGTTACTTCATCTACTTTTCGGACATTTTTCTCTATATAAAAGCATGTCGACTGTTTAATTACATTTATTTCATGTCATTTTTAAACTCAATGAACCAGACAAAAAAAGACAGCGGTAATAAATAAATTGCGTTCATTACGTTTAATAAATAAAAAAAGTGTCCGTGGGCGTTTGTTCTGTGATAAGAATCGATATGTTTGCAGAAGTATAACTTTTATTTGCTTGTGAAGGCGGAGGTCAGAGGTCAGAGGTCAGAGTCATCTCATCCACAGGAAACACTTTAATTAGGTCTGATTTGATTAGTTCCACTGAGTCATGTGACCTGTGGGGGCGGGGCCAGGGCCGGGGGGCTCTCTGGGTCTGACCGGGTGCAATGACGACATGCGTGGGCCAGACTGGAAAACGCCGAGGCAAAAAGGAGGGGGAGGGAGGAAGGAGGAGGAAAGAGGGAGGAAGAGGAAAATGGGAGGAGGTAAGACGAGGTAAGAAGGAGGAGGTAAGAGGGAGAAAAAAAGGAGGAGGAAAGAGGGAGGAGATGGTAAGAGGGAGGAGGAGGAGGTAAGGGGAGGTAAGGAGGAGGAGGTGGTAAGAGAGAGGAGGAGGTGGTCCAGGAGTGTGTAGTGTTCAGTAGTGAACAGGTTCTACACTGGTAGATTATTATGGTCTTATATTTGGACAGTTTCCATCCACATAATGTATTTAGATTTTTGAGAGGGCGTGGCCGAGCCGTTTTATGAGATTTTTTTGGGAAACTTCAGAATATGAAATTTTTCGTCGGGCTTGAATGTGGGGTCAAATAAAATTCAGCTTTTTTTAAAATTAGGGTTAATAATAACGGAATCCTAGGGTTTTAATAGCATGTCAGTGCTAAGGCCTAATAATAATAATAATAATAATAATAATAATGTTCCGACTGCAGATCGATGTGGGGCCTTGTTAGCGTTAATCAAACCTGTTGCTGTGGATGAATTGCCGGAGACAGATGGGTCCCATCGTCATGACAACAGGAATGGGAAGTGTTCAGCCTCACATGGCTTCGGCTTTTTCGACGCTACAGTAGCGTTTCAGCGGCGCTCACACTCAGCAGCGTTCTGCAGGAACACTATACATGTTTAATACTGGGATTATTACAATGTCTTTTATTTATGCTCATGAAGCTGTGTGTGTGTGTGTGTGTGTGTGTGTGTGAATAGAATAGAATGTCTTTATTGTCATTATACAAAAGTATAACAACCATTGTCGTCAGGTGTCATTAAAAAGTATATCTATATGTACACACGTATGTACAGAGTGAGTAATAAGAAAATATAAAAAGTAAAAGATTACAAGTTATAAATATAAATAAATAGGAATAAAAAAAAACCCAGACTAACATACAGCATTCACCAGTTCACTCACACTATTTACATAAAATATTGCACTTAAATATATTGCACATATTTATATTGCTACGATTCAGATGTGATATGATTCAGATGAGGACATTGATATGTTTACACAGTTACACCATTGGGGTAAAAATTCAGGTACCCATGAGGGTTAAATATGAATGTAGGTCCCCACGAGTAAAATACAAATCTGTGTGAAGTATGCAAATGATGTCCCCTGTAAAGACAATAACCTTTTTTTTTCTTGAAGTCCCCATAAAGCATGAGGGAAACAAGATCAAAGCCGAACATGTATTTTTTTTTTTTTAACGACTGAAGCCGTTTAATTTTTATTTATTTCTTCACTAGATTTTTTTTTTTTTTTTTTTTTACATTTTATTAAATTTTTTATTATTTTATTTTGATTTTTTAAAAAGATTTTTACTTTTTATTTATTTATTTTGTATTTATTCATTTTATAATTTTCTTCACTTTATTTTCTTAATTGTATTTTGTATAATTAAATTTTTTTTAATATATTTTATTTTGATTATTTTAAAAGATGTGTTTCCACTAATTACCCAATTTACCTATAAGTGATGATTGTAATCTTGGTCCTCATGAGACATGGAAACCAGCCTCTGTGTGTGTGTGTGTGTATGTGTGTGTGTGTGAGCGAAGCTAGGATTCCTAGTTTCTATTGATGATGAATTATTGATATTCTTTATCAATAATTCATTTACAGCTGAGTCTGCAGGATGAGTTTGGGGAGAGTGAGATTTTATTTTTTTATTTATATATAATCATTCATTTTTTGGGTGTTTTTGTTATTTTATTAATTTTTTTACATTTCCAGTCACATTTATGTCACCCGTTTCAGATTTTTACAAACACAAAGCTGGGTTGTAAATATTTCCAACGGCAGAACCATCATATTTAAAAATTTTAATCTCCAGCCCTGAATGAAAAACTGCTGCTACAAAAACGTTCAGAAACTCCAGGGTTTTTAATCAAACACATATTTCACTTCAGGTCCATTAAGGGGACGATGCTGACGTTTTGTTTGATGGGAAAATAAGACCATGTGTCCTTTTTTCTCCCTGATTTTGACTTTTGCAGCTTTAAATAAAAGACCTGATAAATGTTTCTATTGAACATCTGTGCAAAACAATAGGCATCATTAGTCACCTCTGGTTCTTCATTTAGTAAATATTTGTTAATTAGTGATTTTGACTGAAGTTTCAGACTGGACTGTCTTTATGCTTAATTGATTTTTAAAAAATGAAACTTTATATATATATATATATATATATATATATATATATATATATATATATATACACACACACACACACACACACATCTATTTATATATAGCTATATATAAGTTAAATTTTTAAATATACAAGTTTAATTTAAAATTATATATAAATCAACCTGGTCATAACCAATACCAGGGTCATTTCTCATTCTGCATCATGTTTTCCCTCTAATTCAAAGACCAGAAAGTTTGCTGGGGTAATATTTTAGTTATTGAGAATTTGTCCAGAAAATGTATAAAGAGTGGGAAATAAAAATAGGTTTAAAACTGGAAAAGCACAGAGCGGAGACCTCCGCCAAGGTAGACCCCCCCCTGGATCTCCACCAAAATGAAATCACTTCTTCCTGTTCACATTTCCAACATATCTTGAAAATTTCATAAAAATTCGTCCATAAGTTTTGAAGTTATCTATAACAAAGACAAACAGACAAACACTGGCAAAAACATAACCTCCTTGACGGAGGTAAAAATGACCTAGTGTGAGAGAAAAAAACATATTTTCCTCTACAGTAAAATAATGTTATATATAGAATGTATTTCATATTTAACCACTAAAACCTCAGAGCTGTTAATTTTTTATTTTTTTTTTTGATGAGAATCAGCCTTAAATTCAACATTTTTATGGTGACAGTTGACGTGTGAAAAGTGTGAGCGATGTGGACGGGGTGAAGAATAAAAGCGTGTGGACAAAGACAGCGTCCAGAGAAGGAGCAGGGAAAGAGGAGGCGAGAGGAGCAGAGAGGAGGCGAGTGGAGCTGGCCCACGACTAAAGGAAAGCCTGGACACATGGACAGCTGACCAAGCCTCTGGAACAGGTGTGGCATGCAGGTGGTGCTGATTATAGGCGGGAAAACTGGACGTTGACGTGGACACCGCTGTGAGACGAGGGGGGGGGGGGGGGTTCCGCAAACTTTTACTTTCTGATGCAGCGCCCCCCCACCATCTGACAGTTAAAAAACTGAATAATGTTCACTCAAGAATAGAGTAAAACACAGTAAAAATACAAGAAAATGCACTAAAGAATACTGTAAAATTAACTAAAGAATAAAAATGCACTAAAAAATACTGTGAAACAAATTAAAGAATACAGTAAAATACAGTAAAACATGCTAAAAATAGCGTAAAACACAAAAGAATACAGTAAAATGCTTTCAAAATACAGTAAAAAACACTACAGAGGGTAACGTACATTTACATGTGATGTTCAGATACAGTCAGACGAATCACTTATGGTTTTTTTTCCTGACAGTGTTTAAAGATGGTAAGACTGACTGAAATCTATCATCAGTTACTTTTTGTCTGTTTTTGCTTAAAAATCTGAATGTTTTTTTGTGTTTTGTTCCAGTGTTGACGCTCCATCGACATGTGCAGATGAATATAGTTTAGAAAAACAGTGTTTTATCAATAATGACTGTGGCTTCTTCTCACATTCATCTGTCGTTTATGTCTGAGCATCCATTCATTCATTTATAAAATCCATCAAACTGTGTAAAAACTCACAAAAACCCGTTTACTTTGGCTTTCTTTTTTCTCTGATAAAGTGTGAAGCAGACAGTGATGGGGAGAGTTTTCAGCAGACGCAGAAAAATATCACAGAGTAAAAACAAAAACAGCAGGAAATTTAAAAATACTTCAACTTCAGATGAAACAATTAGATGTAATCAACAGAACACAATAGAATAGAATAGAGGGTGTCAAAGTGGTGCAGTGGTTAGCATTACCATTAGCATTAGCGACTCCAGTGACCCCTGTGACTCCCATGATCCCCACTGACCCCTGTGACCCCCCCCCGTCACCCCCATGACCCCAATGACCCTAGTGAGGGAGGATAAAGCAGGTTTGGAAAATAAGTGAGAATAGAATAGAACAAAATAGAACAGAATCCAGACTACACTAAAATACAACATTATAGAATAGACCACAATAGAACGAACAATAGAATACAACTGTTACAGAAGAAATGAAAAGTTAGCATGAAAAAAGACTGTATAAAAATAAATAAAGTTAATAAAATCACATTTCCTCTGCGGCGCTGTGGCGCTCTGGGTCAGCCAGGAAGGGTCTTGTGGCTCCGGTGGCGAGACTTCACCACTTCCCGGGGCCATGGAGTCGCTGCGCCTTCTCTCCTCCAGATGCAAAGGGAGTGACGAGACCCCTTTTTATGCGACGCTGTACCACGTCACCATAGTGGGGACTGACCCACCTACAACAGGTGCCAGGGGTCAGTTGACCCATCCTGAAACACAGAAGTCTAATACACATGTTTGTCAGAGGGTCTCCTAGAAACCCCACGGCGCAATTAAAGTGGTGGCCAGCCTGCACTGGCTGAGGTGAGATTCCGACCCGCAGGAGCCCGGACGCTCGCCGGCAGAAAAATCAGTGGACTCTTAACGGACATCTAATATTGATGTCCAAAATAAGAGAGGGGGGTGATCCCACACACACAGTGGATTGTTCTGGTTTATATCGAGTCATGTCTGATATATTTAAAAAAATTTTCTTATTATATCATCATCATCATCATTGTTCTTCTTCAGTACCCACACTTGTCATGTTTTCTGTGTTCCTTCCTCTTCATCCTCTTCCTCAGATCAAAACAAACCTCAGAAACTACTTGTCTTGGTGTTCCTCAGGGCTGCGTGTTCACATTTCTACATTTCTTCATCTTTTGTGTGTGATTTTTGCTGCTCTGCCTCCTCTTCTCATTCTCCTCGTTCCTCTGGTGAATCACGGTGGCGTTGTTCAGCCTGAGGTGGGCGGGTGTATGTGTGTGTGTGTGTGTGGGGGGGGGGGGGGTCTTCACATTGTTCATTACACCCTTGAAATCTTCCACAGTGGGAGAAGGGAGCTGGATGCTGCTGGTGTGTGAGCCGGGCCCTGGGGGTACGGTGGCGGCGGCGGTGGCTGCCAGATGCTCTGCCAGGTCGCGGCGACGCCACCTCGACAGCAGCAGCAGGTGGCGGTTAGCGTTTGCCAACAAACTGCTGGCAGCGGCGGCGTGCTTACTTAGCCTCTGCCTCCAGAAAAGGCTTGGCAGCAGCGGCGGCGGCGGGCGGTGTTAGGAAGCTGATACGCCTACGAATAATGAGGCAAAACAAAGACTCTCTGTGCGCTTCGCATCTTCTAATATCCATCCTTTGGTTTTTCTTCTGCCAGTCTTTCTGTCTGAGTACTTTATTTGTTTGTTTGTTTGTTGTCTTCGTGTCCACAGATAAGATTCAGGATCACAGATATAGAAGGAAATTAGCGTTTGGGATGTTGTTATTCATGCCATTTTTCCAATCGTGAATCCTTAAAAATCCAAACGTCCACCATGTGACGAAAACATCCAGTGACAGAAACATTTTAAGACCTGAGGATCCACGCTTTTACAGATTCTGCTGAAAAAAGTCAAGGAATAAGAGTCTAGAAATATAACCCTCACCTCCAGAAGACACAAATATTTATAGTGTTAACAATAAAGCAGTCAGATACAGCAGACCGCCAACAAGGATTGATTTTTTTGTTCCCATGTGACGTAATGGAGCCATAGGTGTTGAACCATCTAATGTGTGAAGGTGAGGCCATGTGAATGGAAAAAAAAAACACCAGATTCTATCTTGTCTGAATCCTGAGATATTACCACTGATGTATTTTAGCTGTTCACCTTAAGTGTGACTTTGACCTTTGACCTTCATTGCTCACAATCCAATCGGTTCTTCCTTGACTCATTATCTATCATTCCTGAAAGTTTAATCAAAATCCGTTCAGAACTTTTCACGTAATCCTGCAGACAGACAGACCAACAGACAAAGGGTGGAGGTAATAATAGCGTCGCTCAGAGAGCGCAGACTCCGCCAAGACAGATCAACCCCCCCACTGATCAACCCCAAACTTGAATCACTTGTTCCTTGTGTCAGGATCAACATTTTCTGAAAATTTCAGTCAAATCCGTCAATACATTTTTTGAGTTTTGAGTCATCTTGCTCACAAACGCTGGCAAAAACATAACTTTGTGGTTCCTTGTCAGAGTAATAATTTAATGTCAATAGGATCAAACCAGTAAATATGACCATAATAATTTATTAACAATGAAATCTGCAGATTTTAGTGTAAAACAGGTAAAATTGTTTGATAATCTTTAATAACAAACCATCCTTTTGCAAAAACTATGAATGATCTGAACAAATATGAACAAACTAAAACTAACAAAGGGTGGTTTTACAAATATTCTGCCTGTTACTAAATGTTTAGTGTATTTAGAATTTAAATGTCAGTTGTTCTGCACATGTGCAAATCAAAAACTGATAGACTGACAGAAAATGATGAAAAATGTCACTTACGTGTCCAGTTGTTGATGTTCTTCACATTTTGAGGGAAATATTATAGATGTAAACATTATCAGAATGTCATTTGACTCTTTTCACTGTTATTATTTGGCTGACTTATTTGACTTATTTGACTTATTTGACAAGATTTTATCACTCTTTGATTGAATCGGTCCTGACCTTTGCCATCACTTCTTGGTTCGGCAGTCTCAAACTTCACAACAAAAAGAGACTCAAACATATTGTGAAAGTGGCCGGCAAAATAATGGGGGTCACACTACCAGATCTGTCCATCATTTATCACAGGAGGATCACTCTTAAGGCCCAGGGCATTATCCAGTGTCCTGACCATCCACTCCACTCCGAATTTGAGCTCCTTCCCTCTGGCAGGAGATTCAGATTGCCAAAATCCAAATCAAACAGACTAAAAAATTAATTCACAACACAGGCCATTATTCAAGTCAATTCAAATCCAAAATAATCAGGATGGCCTTCATTTATTTATCTACTTATTTACAGATTGTATGTAATAGCTCCCAGTTTGTTCTCTGGAACACTGTCATTCTTAAATTTTAATGTTGTGTGGATGTGTTCTATGTGTTTTTATTCCTCTGCAACACAAATTTCCCCTCGGGGACAATAAAGTTGAATTGAATTTGTCTGGTCCTTTTCACATCATATTGGTCTGAATGTGGAACTGAACTGACGTGACTATGACACTCCTCGCCTATTGGTTATGTTAACATTAATTAGCCTAGCTTATTACCACCGCCAAGGAGGTTATGTTCTTGCCAGAGTTTTGTCTGTCTGTCGGTTAGTTAGCAAGGTTGATTAGGAAATTATTAGATTTTGGTGGTAATCGGGGGAGGGGGGTGGGGTCTGGATGGGTGTGTGTGTCTGCAGAGACGTATGCAATAACTCAATGAATACTTGCCATATCACCATCAAATTACATGGGCATATATATATAGCTAATGCGCATCAGATGCAATGATCCATTTGAGTAAAGGTCAAAGGTCAAAGTCACAATTAACTAAAAGGTCAAAATCACATTATTGGTTATAACTCAAGAACGGAGGGTCACAGAACTTTCAGATTGGTACCAAATTATGCGGAATGAAGATTTATACAATTCTCAAAATTAGTGTTATCACCCACAACCAATAGCTTTTGAGATCTCCGGAGGTCAAAGGTGATACTGTATGTGGCAATATTACTGTGTGTGTCAAACAGACCAATCGTGCTATAACTTAGATATTATCATAATATTACACACACTGACACATATATACATATAACGAAATTATCAATATTGCAAAAGGTCAAAGGTCAAGGTGGCATTTAGCAGAAAGGTTAAAATCACATTATTGGCTCTAATTGAAGAACAGGTTGTCATAGAAGTTTGAGATTGGCACAAAATAGAGGTGATATTAGACATTCTCTGAATATTAGTTTGTAATTGTTGTGACTGATTCCATCTCCACACAGGAAACAGTTCTGTTCACTGGAATACTTAATCTGCCAAGGAACGGTGGAGTTATCTTTTTGCCAGAGTTTGTTTGTTTGTAGCAACATAACTAAAAGAGTCATGGACAGATTGGGCTAAAAATTTCAGTAAATGACACAAGGAAGAAGTTATAAAAGTTTGGCTTTGATAAAAGGGAGGGGGGGGGGGGGCATGTCTTTCATATAGTAGGCAGGGGCCGACTGGCATTCGTGGAAGTGAAATTGTTTTTTATTGAACACTGGGTATTTTTGTGTGTGTTAATTTTGTTTTTTTTATTTTATTTTTTTTCCTTCACTTTTGTTCAGTTACTGTCTTATGTTCTTATTTATTCTTATGTACTTATTTTGTCGACTTATTGCTAATTTTTGTAGTTTTTTTATGGATCAATTTGGCTTCTTTTGGTTAATTTTGTTGTTTTTGTTTATTTTTCTACATTTATTTTTATTTTATTATCTTTTTCTTTATATTTGTTCAGTTTGTGTTTTATTTCATTTACATTATTTAATATTTTGTTGGTTTTAATTGATCACTTTAGCTTCTTTTTTCATTATGTTGCTTATTTTCTTCTTTTCCCTTTACATGGACATCGTGATTCCAGAGCTGAACTCTATGTGCGTCAACAATAAGAAAACAAACATGTCGCTAGTTTATTCCCTGTTGGGTTGGTCATGATTTCAACCTTCAGTTCTTTATTAAATGTTAAAATATTTCAGAACATTGAGTATTTGCTGCACTTACTGAACTGTTCATTTGTGTGTCTTATTGTTTAATTCCCCCCAAACACTAAACACACACAACACAAAGTGTTTATGTTTAAATAACACAATCATCCTCTGAATAAATTGCAGCATCTTTGAGCATCTGTTAAAGACAATAATCTGTATGTATGTGACATGAAGTCACACAGGCTTCATCTGGTGGACAGCCTTGGCGGAGTTCTGTGCTTTTCTAGTAGTTTAAATGTTGTGTTCAGACAGACTCCACATTAGACACAAAAGGTTCAGATTGATTTTGTTCAGGTCATAGTAACAATTGCAGAAAAACAGATTAGAGCAGACTTAAATGGGCTCTTAATTATCTTTAAAGCCTCTAAATTAACCACCTACGCTGATGTGTTTCTCTTTATTTAGCCAATTAGACCTCGGAGCTCCTTCCACTCATTCACACCCAGAGTGTTTGAAGAAGACTTTTTACATCTGACGACAGAAACATCCACTAATTTAATTTATATTTTCAACTTTTCCACAAAGTACTCCCCCTAGTGGTGACACTTTACCTTAATGCTAGTGTCATGGTCTTAATTACAAGTAACCATATGAAATTACATCAACATTACTACAGAATAGACCTTTCTCACAATAACCGGAAATACGTAATGGTAGCGTATCTGAACTCCCTGTAAAACATCAAAAAAGTAGTAGATGGCGAGAGTCTTCTTAACTTCTTAAAGGGATTTGACACTTATTATATTTGTGGATATCGGAAGAATCGTGGAGCAAAACCCGTGATAAAGGCTACAAATTTTTCCATGAGGAATTTGTCCATAAGTATCAAGGTAAGGAGAGAGCACTGGGGCTAACTGCTACCTGCTAACTGCTACTGAACTGATAACTAGGACCACAAACCGATAACATAATTTCATCCAAACTCCTTTGAGGGTTGTCACGATACTAAAATTTCCAACTCGATACCGATACTAAGGATAATACTCGATACTATTTCGATACTGGAGATGTGAGGGATTCCCTTTAAAATTTCCTCCATGGACTGCTAAAAAAAGGTAGTGAGTGCGGGTGCAGAATAAATGCATGTCTATCTCTTGGTAAGTTAAGGTAGGTCTATCTTTTTGCTCAAGCCCTTCTGCAGTGCTAACTGCAAGACTCTTTATGGTCGAGCGATTATGTGCGCGGGCGGCAGCGTATTGCATCATGTGACCACCGCGGACCCCTCGCGGGACTAGCAGCGCGTACGTCAAAAATGATAGGCTGACATGCTCACGGTGGCCTCCGTGGTGGTAACGTGATACTATGCGCTACCGCCTGGCTGCCGCCCGCGCGCATAAACGTTCGACTATATCGAGGCTTTTAAAAGCAAAGTTACATCGGATGGTCCAATCACAGACCTATAGAAATAGTGTATAGGTCTGTGGTCGCACTGGCGTCATCCCGTGTGCTGTCAGAGGCAGCTGGAGAAAAAAAGAGACTTTAACTTACACGCCGGCATTACGGCTGTGCCAGAGCTGACCGCGTTGATGCCTGTTTAGAATTCTTAACGTTACCCGCTACAAAAAAGCGGCGACGCGCCATAAAAACAAAAATCGATTTTCCAGCAACTTAGTATCTAATTAGATACCAAGGGTCAATATCGATTTAGTATCTAAAATCGATTTTTTTTGACAACCCTAACTCCTTTCAGGGAAATAACTACGTTGTGACATTAGTCATGACTGTTTTCTATTTCAGATCCATGTCGAGAAAATAAACACCTGAATTCATACTGTTAACGTACTTGTGTCCATAGTGTGTACATTTACATGCCCAGTTGTGCAGTTTACAAGTAAAAAATGTGAGAATAAACCACATGTTGGGTTTGTTTTGACTGTTTCTGCAGGCGTAATTTTTTCTAAATAATAAAGCTAATAACGAGCAGCATGAGTGCGTTTGTCCGACACAAATATACATGAAGTTTTTCACTCTGGCTCTGGGGGAAATATGAATGATTTACAAGCCAAATCTGAAAAAGTTAGCAAAAATATGGAATATATACACAAACATGGAGCACAGTAAATATACTGGATGTTTATCTTGGCAACAGTGAGACTCAATGTTCAATGCTTAGTGTAATTTGACTTTTAAATATACAAATATATATGAAAAGTTAAACCAAGAACTGAGGTAAAAACTCACAAATAGTTTCAACAACAAGCCCTTATATTATGAGAGTGAAAAAGAAAAGGTTTTGGATTCCCTTAAACTTCAAATATGATGATATATTTACAGCATGTTACATTTAGTACAGAATACAGGGACAATATAATAATAATAACAACAACAACAACAATAATAAGTTGGTAACTATGATAATTTTGAGATAATTTAATGGTAATAATGCCTTTGTAACTACTTATTAAAATTAACTGATCGTAAATCGTCATCGTAAAACGATGGTAAATCTATATACAGAACATACATTTGAGTAGCATCATTCTTGTAGATGAAATAATTAAATAAAATTACTAAATCAGAATAAAAATCAAAGAAATAAAGACAAAGAAATAAATTAAAATGAAATCAAAATAAAAGAGTAAAAATACATTAAAAATACAATATATACAAGTTTAAAAAATAAATATGTATAAATACATAAATAAATGAAAAATAAATGTTTAAAAAAATAAATAATAAAAAATAAATAAATGAAAAAATAAAAGGAATACAAATATATACAAATAAATTAAATACAAATTATTAACATCAACAATGTTGATGCTTAAACAGTAAACTGTGCAGCTCTGCACTTTTAGAAACAGGAAACAACAACCATCAATTTTACAAGAAAGAATAAAAGAAAAACCAAGAAATAGCGACGTCTTATAAGGTCTATAACAAATGCAGAGGATAACATCTGCTGCCGTTTGTTTGCTTCTAACACATAATTTCTGCTCAACTGTTTTGATAAAGTGCATCATCTGCTGTTAAGATCTATTGTCTAATGCATTTTTATGAGGAAAAGGGGATTAATAGGCTCCTTTTTCTTCTATTCTATAGCATGAACTGGAGAAAAATAATGAATAAATATGATAAATAACACACTGATATTAACTTCTATCTGCAGCTACTGTTCAACCATCATCTGATAATAATATATCGATTATAAAACGTCACTAATTTGTGTTTTCAGATGCGTACTAACTATAATTATTACTAATGTTTCACCACTTTCTATCATCACTGTCATAGAAACAAATCAACTTATGAAATATTATTAAATGTATATATTTTTTATGACTTTTCTTTGTTAAATCATTACATTCAATGTTGATCCATTTGCCTCAATTCATGGCTCATGTTGTTTAAAGTCTCATATTACAAGAAAAAGTGCAAAGAAAAACCCCAAAAATTTGAGAATGAAGTAGATTTGTGACTTTTTATTTAGTTATAATGTACCAGAAGTTTTTTCAATTAGATAATGAATATCAATATTTCCTTAAATTTTAATGACACATGTAGAAAATAGATGGTTATTTGAATTAAAGGGTTTTATTTAAGTCATGGGTTTTTTTTTTTATTGTTAAATAGTTTTTACTATTTGATC
The DNA here is from genome assembly GCA_020466265.1 of Siphamia tubifer. Lineage (NCBI taxonomy): Eukaryota > Metazoa > Chordata > Actinopteri > Kurtiformes > Apogonidae > Siphamia > Siphamia tubifer. The sequence continues at coordinate 5,120,890 of CM035792.1, read as the reverse complement.
CATTTGTCTCAGTTTGTGACGCTTGTTTAAAATCTGACGCCACAGGAAAAACTGCAGAAAAACTCTGAACATACGAGAGTGAAAGAACAGATGTTAGTTGATGTGTTGTTTTCATGTCATGTTTCTGCACCAACGACTAATGAAGAGAAAAAAAAATGAGCAGAAATAATATGGTGTAAAATAATGTTTGGGAATGAGCTCAAACTTCCCGTTTCCTCGCAGTAATACGCTGTACTGCAGGCGGAGGCGTCTCATAAAAACGTGTGTCGTCTTCAGGAAACACACTCTGCGTCTTCGGATTAAATCCCAGTGATGGTGAAACCCGCCGAGGTTATCTGAACCTTTATTACTTTTCCTGGTGCGAGTGCGTTGTCAGAGCTGGTTAGCTTCCACCGCCTCCTACGACGGCGCCGGAACACGTGAATAATTCATGTTATCTGCGTTATTTATGCATTCGCTTATTCACGAAGGCACCGACCTGCGCTGTTGATGCTGTCGCTGCTGCACGAGAAGGCAAATGAAGACGTCCGCCGAGTCCCAGAAACAAACCAAGACTCTATTTAGTCCTTTTGCTTCCACTTTACAGTCACGACACAAAGGATTTAGAAACAGTTTAGAGGCCGGTGGGGATAAAAAAAACACACTAACCTGCTGAAAACAACACTATTATAGCATCGACAAAACTGATATGAAGACATTTTACAGCTGCAAACATGATCTACAACTGTGTTTTGGCACATATATTAAAACAATAACCGTATTCTTTCCAGTTTAAATATAGTTAATACAATATAAAACTATATGAAGTAATTACTGTATTTCCTGCACTATAATGCACACTGTCAATGAATGGTTTATTTTTGAGGATTTTCACATATGAGGTGCAGTGGACTATAAGGTGCATTAAGTGAAGTTAAAATCAAAATCATGAGATAAAAAGTCAAAATCATGAGATAAAAAGTCAAAATCATGAGATAAAAAGTCAAAATCATGAGATAAAAAGTCAAAATAATGAGATAAAAAGTCAAAATCATGAGAAAAAAAGGCAAAATAATGAGATAAAAAGTCAAAATCATGAGATAAAAAGTCAAAATCACGAGATAAAAAGTCAAAATAATGAGAAAAAAAGTCAAAATCATGAGATAAAAAGTCAAAATAATGAGATAAAAAGCCAATATTATGAGATTAAAAGTCAAAATTATGAGATAAATGGTCAAAATAATAAGATAAAGTCAACATTCTAAGTCACTAAGCAAAACCAGAATTACAAGGCGCACTGTGTTTTTTGGAGACAATTAAAGTCTTTTAAGTCCTTAATAATAATGAACTGGATTTATATAGTGCTTTTTAAGTCACTCAAAGCACTTCACTGCGCGACCCATTAATCATTCCCTCTCACATGCTCACTCTGGTGGTAGTAAACTACATTTGTAGCCACAGTTGCCCTGCAGCAGACTAACAGAAGCGCTGCAGCCATTTTGCACCTCTGACCACCACTGTACATTCATAAACTTGTGGCCGCCCAGAAAAGTATTTTTGCAGGACTAGTAATTATAATTATTAGTCTGTACTGTTTTTCATCTCAGTTAGAAAAGAATAATCTGCATTAAATGTATTCAAATGTCATAATATGGTTTTATATTGTGATAAATAAGTACATTTTATCCTCTTAAGCGGTTTATCAACATATATTCTGAATGTTGAATGACAATCAGGTATTTTTTTCTGTATTTAAGTCATGATCATGTAAGATTTTCAAAAATCTATCCCATTTAAAACTGAGTTACAAAAGTGTCATTTCAAGTATCTAGTGAAAACAGCACAATTATATCTACAGCTGTAAACATGACCTATAAAAGTATTTTTGTCCAGACAGTATATTAAAACAAAAACCAAATTTTCCTTCAGTTTAACTATATTAATACCAATATAAAACTATATTATGTAATTAATAGTCCTTAGTTTTTTCATCACAAATGCCCGTTAGAAAAGAAGAACTTCTTTTAAATGTGTTGAAAATATTAAAACATGGTTTTATATTGTGATAAACATTATATTGGTTCATTTGGGTTAAATTCTTCTTAAATCTTTTTCCAAAATACCTCAGATATGGTTGAGACGTAACATGTAAAGAACCAGAGCTACTTTTGTGAGTTTTTGTGAATTTTCAAACTAGTTTTTACTGAACATCACATTAACACACAGCACGTGAACATTTACTTTTACATTTAAAAACTAAACGTCTTCAGTTTATTCAAAATGTGGCGTTACTGTCTGTTCTGATTGAGATTCTATAGCAGAAGACAGATTTATTCTTTTTTATTTTGTATGTTATTTGCTATTTTTCTTTGCGCAGTGGGTTGTGTATCATGGCCCTGAGGGTAGCAGCTGAAATAATTTAAAAGATGCTTTTCAAACTCGTCTTCTGTTCATTTTAATGCTTGTTCAACAAAACCCACAATTAAGCGCTGCCTTAAACATGAGCTGACAACACGTCACTGCTGTCAAAATACATAAAACTGCCTTAAATATGAGGATAAATGCTATGGTGAGGTGCTTTCAGGTCATGTAATCTTGTGTTTTTCTGCAGTGAAATGATGCTTAAAACATGAGATGAAAACACAAACACTGCTGAAAATGAAGAAAATATGTTTAAATATAAGGATAAAAAAACTACAGCGACTTCTTCTGAGGTTCACAAGGTTTGTAATGTGAGAAAAAAAAAAACTGTACAAACTCCAGCAGGAAATACACAATATGGTGGTGCAGTGGTTAACAGAAAGTCCCTGGTTCTATTCCCACACCAGACCTTTCTGTGTGAAGTTTACATGTTCTCCTCATGTCAGTCATTTACCCCCCCCCCCCCCCCCCCCCGCGCACTCACTTAGCTTTTCAAACATGAGTCACACTCTGAGGTCAAGCGATGTTATGCTAAAAGCTCATTTCAAAACGTCACACACCGAGAAATTCCAGTAAATTCTGCTGGTGTAAAAAAAAATCCTTATCGATGTCCACCAGCCTGCGTCAGTGCTGCACAAACTCCTATTGTCGTCGTAACCCACCTGTCATGTCATTTTCAGTAGGTCTGTCAGATGGACAGACTCACTCATCCACTGCGCTGTTGGGTTGTCATGGTGACAACTTGCTGTCCCAGTCTCTAGCTGCTAGCTCTAGAAATTCTATTACCTCACGTCAGCTTTGTGATTGGTTTACTTTTTAAGTAAATGTAAACTGGCGCTGTATATATAATTTTATTTTTACTCATTCTGTAACTGAAAAAGGACGAGGCAGAATCCTAGGCTTATTTGATCTATCCTATACAACCGATAAAATCACCAGCATATCAGTAATATGTGACCCACCACCACGAAACCAGGCATAAGTGTCTGGAAATCCAAACTGAGTTATCTGTGTAGCTTGGTAGAGTGGAAACTAAGGTTTAAGATGGTGAAAAAATAATGTTTCTATCACAAGTAGAACCAAAGTTATGGTCATTTTAATATCCACATTTGGACATATTTTGCAATTTGCATATTTTTAGATATTGTCCGTTAAAGTTTTGGACTGTTTTGGGGTAGGAAGTCCTTAGCAACGCATAATAATTCGTATCCGATTGACAAAAAATTTTCACATATGTTAAAGGACACTGATGGACATGTCACAGAAGTTTTATATATTATAATAATAGGACAGAAGTGTGACGTATTATAATCATTTGGCTTACACCATTGGACAGAACATTCAATATAAGCTTTTACCTCGTACCAAACACTTGGGTGTTTACCCACGGAACGGAGATCGTTTTGTTCGGCGAAAAGAGGTGGAAGTCGACTTTGTCTTTGCTCAGCAATCCCTGAACTTTTGTCGCCGCTTAAATAATTGACTCAATAAACACCTTTATTGATTGGATTTCAATGTAATGACCACAGGAACTGAACATAGAGGTGTTAAGGTACCGTTTTTTTTTTTGCCTAAATTTGACTGTAGCTCTGAACGGCTCAGCGTGACTTATGCCTGGTTTAGTGGTGGCGGGTCACATATAAGAAAAAGAACATGATGGGAAACAAAAATACAAGAATATTTTACTCTAAATTACTCCTCTTAGTCATATTAATTATCAGTCATTTTACATTGTACGCCTTAACTTGCCTTTCACTATTATTTGAAACTCAACAAAGATCTGCACTGTTTCAACTCATCACTCGATCCATTCCATAATATACGTACTACAGAAGAACACAGTGAATATTATAGAGTTTATGAAGTTAGCGTTTTAGTTTAGGTTGAACTGAAAAACAAAAAAATGCAGTATTTTATTATATGATCAAACTGTCTTTGTGTCTGCTCTTCTTTTAGCATGTCACATTAGCTTCAGTAAACTTTCATTGTTTTTATTTTTTACTGGGAAATGAAGCGTGTGCTAATGAGCTGTCGACACATTACAGCTAATGCGCTAATGTGCTACATGTGTTGTATGCTAACATAAAAGAGGCTTCTGAGGGTCAGTATAAGGACACTACAGAAAATAACACTAACAATGTACATGTGTGTTAAGGAGGTCAAACTGTAGATCATTTATCTGATGGAACTGAGAAAACACAAGAAAACGGGGAGAATAATAATAATAATATAATTATCTTTATAAGTCTGGGCTACTCTGCTGAGGCTGCTGCCCCGGACCCGAATGAAGCGGAAGACGACGAGTACAAGTATTTATCTCTCTCTGTCTCTCCATCTCTCTGTCGTTGACTATCTCCCACTCTGTCTCTTTCTCCATTTCTGTCTGTCTCTCTCTCTCTCTCTCTCCATTTTTTTCTGTCTCTCTCTCTCTCCATCTCACTTTCTATCGTTGACTTTCTCCCACTCTCTCCGTCTCTCTCTCCATTTCTGTCTCTCTGGCTGTAAATCAGATTAGTGACGGTGGGGGGGGGGGAGTCCTGGCCTCGGGCTCACCGGGCTTTTCCCATTTTTTTCCGGATGACATTTAGTGGACGATGGACAGAACAAGGCGTTGTCTGTGCAACACAACGCCGTCGCTCATGCTCTTTCAGAGACCATGACACAATGAGATAAAACTGTTTTTTAAAGTGTGTGATAATGAGCGTCCTCTCAAAGAACTCGAAACAGCTGTTCTCCCCACTGCAAAACTTTGAATTTTTAAAAACATTTTAATCATCTTCATCTCCATATGTGTTTAAATATATACATTGTATTTGGGGTGTATTTAACCCTTATATACATACAAAGGTTAAATTCACATATTCAAATCAACATTAAAATGAGTCTCTTCTGACTGCCAAAAACACACATATACATAAATACACACACACAATTATATATATATATATATATATATATATATATATATATATATATATATATATATATATATATATATATATATATATATATATATATATATATATATATATATATATATATATATATATATATATATATATATATATGATTATATTTTTTATTTCTCGTCTAAATACATATATCTTTGTTTTTGCAATTTTTTAAAAAGCTACTTTAAAATCTGTGTTTGTTAAAAACCAAAATTGTTAAGACGGGTTAAGAGAGATGTTAAAAAACAGTTTATATGTTCCCCCAGACCTTCACTTCATATATTTTCTGATATATTTGATATATTTTCATGATTTCAGCAAACGCTACAATCCTACTATAAGATTAACAAATATTAAATGATATCCATGTTATTGCACATTCATTAACAATACTCGCACCAGCTGCTAACAAAGATGCACACTCTGAAATACACCTTACTCACCTTTAATAATTAATAAATAATAAATACATGAGTAAATAAATGTCAATGTTCGAATCCACAAAGTGGCAAAATTGTATAAAGATTTGTCATATTGAGGCTCAATTGTGATTTATCTAATAGAGTGTAGAGTGTAAATTCATATCCAGATTATATTATTAACATTCAAGTTAATATTATGGTTAGTATCACTAGTTGTAATGTGTGTATATATTTATTTGTGTGTGTGTGTGTGTGTGTGTGTGTATATTTAACTAAGAAGTGCAAAAAAACACCTACAAAAATCATCTTGAATGTTTAAAAAGGCAATAGTTATGTTATTTTAAAGTTGAACCAAAATTAAAATCCAAGTGAAATAAGAAGTAATGTATCAAGGAAGGAAACTGCATAATGAAGTATAGTTAAAAATATCCTGCTGTTGGTCTGAAGGCCTCGTGTCCACCGTTGCACAAATGACAAAAAGCATGTGTCAAAACATGTTGGTGAGAAACATGTGTGGTGTGAATTTATGATCCTCCATCAAAGCTGTCAAGTTATTGACAGTACAGTGTTCCCAGTGGACAGATACACAGACAAACAGCATCTCTATGTCCCTCCTCTGGGGCGACGGTGAACAATAATGTGGTGTTTTTATGCAGGTGGACATAGTGAAGAGAGGCGCAGAGCTTTAAAGCCACATCTGAACATATGAATGTGAAAGTGCAGTGTGTGAATAAACGCTTTTGGCCAAAATAGAAATCAGAGTTTCCTCTGAAGGTCCCTGATGGCCACATGAAGGCCTCCTTCTGCTTCTGCTTTAATAATACAGCTCTTCTTCAGTATAAAAATACACTCATGTACAACAGCACATACTGTGAAAACCACCACTTGAACTCTGAACAGCAGCGCTCCAATTTTGCACATATATATAGTTTTTTTTCATCCAATCAGTGAAAGCGGTGGTGAGCAGAGCTGCCGGCGCTCTAATGAAAGACAGCGTCTGCAGCAATCACTTGAACATCTGCCTCGACTTTGAGGCCCGTCATTGTCTGCAGAGTGCCGGCCCACCACTCCACACTAACGCCACGGGCTACGAGGCGGCATCAGCTGTTACAGACCAACGCCAGCAGGAAAAAGACTCAACTGTTTGGCAGGAATCGATGAAGACGAAGGAGGAGGAAGAGGAAGAGGAGGGGGGCGAGGGTACAGACGAGTTAGACCACCCTGGACGTGAAGAGAAAACTACCAACACCAGTTCAAATAATGAGTGATAATGGAAGGAATGCGACTAATGCAGGACATACAGAGTGTTTTCTGTTCAGTCTGAGGTCAAATCCACAAATATCTGCTTTATTTCTTTCTCTATTTTCCATCATTGTCTCATATTCAGGCTAAAAGTATTGGAGTCTGTCTCATAAAAGCAGAAAAAGTGGAAAACAAGCCTCATGTTGACACAGTAAAAAAATCTAATAAAATCTGAACAAAATAGGCAACAACATGAAGGAAAAAGCTAGCCTAGCCATGCTGGGGCGTAGCATGGCTAGGCTACTAAAATACAGTAAAATGGAGCAAAAATACACAAAAATACAGAAACATACTAGCCTAGCCATGCTATCCCCTTTCATTCCATGTATGGGTCTAGTGGTGCTCCATAGTCAAGGGAGGCGGGGCTAAAAAGATGTCTTTCAAATCCTCTGTATGCAATAGGACGGTACTACAACCAATAAGCGTAATCTTTAGGATGATGTAGTTAGAGTGGCAGAAAGTCGACGGAGGAGTCTGGACAAAGTTAGAAATGACGAAACAAAATGGTGGATTATGGAGCTGAATGACTGTTGTCGCTTCTGTAAAATATAATTTAAAGTATGCCGACACATTCTTCACTCATCTTTGATAAAAGACGAGTGATACTTCCACATTTGGTTGAAACTTGACATATTTTAAATGTCCATCTGTCATTCCTCTATTCCAGGAGTTTTTCAGGTGCGTTTGTCATATTTTTGCATGTGACCAGTTTAGTTTAGGTCAACGTTGGCACACATCATGTTGAAAACACGTGGAAAAAGAAAACTCAGAACCTGCCTTTTGGTTGGTTACCTTAGCAACGGAACCCCAGTATAAAGAACGTCCTGCTCTAACTCCACTGAACACTGCTTTTAAGATCCAAAGTCATAATTGGAGCGTTTAAAGAGTCTGACAAACACTTGACACTTGAATGTGTCTGCGCTCGTTACATGGAAATCACACACATTTATTTTCCAGGTAATTAGTGTCAAAAGCACAAGTTTCCATCCATTAAATTCACAATTTATTCTTCACTTTGACAAATATTAAACTGGTCAGTTCCTCAGAAATATTTTTTTCCCATAATGTGTGTTTTTTTCTTTTATTCCACACATTAATATACACATGTTCTGTCATTACAACCTGACCTCTGTAGTTAGCTAACCACATGTACTGTAGTTAACCACATATGGTTTTTTTTCGTTTTTATTCAGCTTTATTTTTTCTCATGTCGCGCCTCCCCTGTAGTCCTCTAGCGCCCCCCCCCCAGGGGAAGGCCTGGCCTCACTATTTGAAAACCTCTGCTACAAATGTCAGTGTTTCTTGTTCATTTCTTTCTCCATGAAACTCAAGCATCCTGTTTCCGTTTGTATTTTTATGTTTGGAAACTCTTTTCACAGTCGTATGCGCTGTTGATGTTGCATTAATTAGCAGATCTGTCGTCCACCCACAGACGCTACAAGAACAGGACGAGAAAATAAATAAATAAAAAGCACAGGAAGCCTCTTGAAACTGAGGAGCAGCGTCCAGCAGCGCCTACGTACTTTCCAACACTCATCCCAGCATTTAAGCAGACACCAGCGCCGGCATAAAGATCCAACAACAGCCTGGCGTCATGTGAAATGACATTTGTTTATTGAAAACAAGTAGAGGCTTCATTGGAGGATAAATAGAAAATGATTTAATTTTGAAGTCAGAAACAGACTGTGTGAAAAAGAAGCTCATCCACTTCTAAAGACGCCAACACCAATAAAAATCCCCAACGACACTTTTTCATGTTTTAGACAATGTTTGACAAGTCAGACTTGAGAGGAAAATTTTAAATAAATTAAAAAATAAATAATTAATTTGATTAAAGTGGAAATGGTTCAAACACAGGAACACAGTGACGGATTTATTAATAATAATTGAGACCGGTTTAGGACATAAAAATACAATACACTCAGTTTTGT